>JANHJO010002349.1:0-16731 GCA_032468235.1 Pseudoxyrhopus heterurus | reverse complement strand
TCTCTCTCTCTCTCTCTCTCTCTCGTTTGCAGAACCGGAGAAGTTTGCGAGGGCTCTTCCTGCGGTTCCGCTTGCCGCCCCCGGCACACGCAGGCTGGGATGGCGAGGCCAAGCGCGGCGCTGGACGCTTGACCCCCGAGGCAGGACTCGCGCCTCAGCCGCGTCAGACGCCACCCCGCCTGTGTTGTGGCTCGTTGGCGGGAGGCGCCTTCCCCCTCACGCCCAGGGCTCTGCAAGCGGGGTTTTGCGGTCTCCTCTTAACTGCGTCCCTGCCTCGTTCAGTTTTTCAAGGTGTGAAGAGATGGAGGTTTTGGAGCTCAGATCCACCTGGGATTTGCCAACCTAGCTCTTCCGTTCTGACGATGTGACTATGCGTTACAAAATGCCCTCAAATCCATATAATATTTTACTCTGAAAGAATCCCAAAGCCGCGCCTCCTGCAAGGCGTAATTATGAATCCTGCTTCCGCTGCCTCAAACGATGCTCCGTTCATTTGGAAAAGAGGCGGGGAGCAACGTGTTGTCTTGTTTGCCTTGTTGGGCACGGGAGGTCGGTTTTTCCTATTTCCCTAGAGAAACGGGATGGATTTTGGACGATTCCCAAGTTTTCTGCGGGTCAAACAGGTTGCCGCCTAAAAAGAGAAAGGAGCCAGCCCTGGCCCATGAATTTTTAGAGTCCTTTAAAGTCCTTGGAGAAAAGGACTTTTAAGTCACTAAAGAGGCTGATCGGAGTAATTCCCATCCTAGAATTAACTTCCTCCCCGAGGATGTTCAAAAGAGAAAGAAAATCATTTATTTCCATCCGTGGGTGGAAAGAAAAAAATGTGATGCAACAGTGGTAATAACCTGTGGGCAGGATTACTTTAAAAAATGCACAGATCCACAAATATTCTTTATTTAGCCCATTACATAACCAGTTAGGTAAAACATAGACAAAGCATACAGATAGCATTCCTAATAGACGCATAAAAGTTTTAAAAGGATATAAAATCAGAATCATAAATGCAATGTGATAGTAATTACATAAAAGAACTGACTAAAAACTGACAAGCTCAAAGTACTTCACCGAGAAATAACTTCTACTTTGATCCGTGGGACTTTCTACCAGATTAGCCTGGATAAATATGGATAGATTTTTTTTTCCAGTGTTGCAGACTTGTCTAACCAGATTCTCTTGAGTTCCAATGAGAACATTCCTAATTTATAAGGAATGGGATATAATTCAGTTGCTAATCATTAAGTGTTAACAAAAACTATTTTGTACTAAGTCCCTTTGGGAGTTGGGCGGCATACAAATACAATAAATAAATATTGAAAGTACTCCCCTTCTTTATTACTGTGTAAAGTTTGTAAGGATATACAGTTGGAAAAGGTTAAGTTAGAAATATACTGTTCTCAAAACATAAATACTTTTGTGTTTCAGTGATAGGTATGTTATATTTTCAGTGAGATTTGTAGAAGTTATCCAAGAGACTGAGTACCCACTGTTCTCTTAGTGGAAAAGATAAATGAAACCTTGCTAAGAATTAACAATTAAAAGTTGTAATATCAATCAGCAGACAACTGACTTGAAAAGAAAATTACAGTAAATATAAATACCAAAAGGTAACACAGTATTCTTTTTATATCTGTTTACTAATTAGCATTTCTTAGTAAACATTTTGTTTAACTCTGCAGAAATCTCTGTTATAGTTCTTGAAATCATGCAGTTATAAGATAATAAACCTAAGACACAGTTTCCCCAAAAGCAGACTTTGATTTATAGCCTATGACAAGGGGTACCCTATGGACCACAGACAGCCCTGAACTGCTTTCTATTTGAAAGCCAGATAGTAGTATTGCAGTTTCAAATTTGGCAACAATTTATATACAAAATCAGCCATGCAATTTCCTGCAGTTGGTTTCTGGCATGAAAATAAACAAGTTACTCTTAAATTTTCATAAATGTACACTTTTAAAAACAGTCCTATTAATTGGCATGATATTTAGACATTGATGCTCCATTCACTGATGTGTTTTGCCCACACTCAGAAAATGAAATGGTTGCCTGCCTAAAACAGCAAACTTTAATGACAGATTTAAGTCAAGTTCAATCTTAGCAATAAATATACTGTATATCACTGCAATAAGCGGAACTTAAAAGACTCCAAATCTTTGGTGCTCATATACCACACATATAATTTACATTACTGCTACAGAGTAAGGTAGTAAAATAAAAAGAAATTAAAAATGTTAAGACATGTCTTTCACTCTGTGGGGCAATCATATGTAAAATGTTTAACCAATTACCACTAAATCAGATTCCACTTGAAGCTGACAACAACATAGCTACTTTTATTACATGACTGCTGCATTGTCAATGAAATTTACTAAAAACAGAGTGAATGAGGGATCATTTCAGAATGGAAAAAGTTTGCCACATCTGTGCATATGTTTTTAGAAGACTCATCTTTATATTTCCAATACAGATTGAGGAAATATTTGGATGCTCCTGCAATACATATTTTTATTATAATCAGTGCATTATGTTTATATAGCAGTGATCCCAGGGGAAAAAGTGTGACCAAAATGTGGATCTAAGAGCTAGCTTACATGGGGGGTGGGGACCCTCTTGGAACAGTAAACCCTTTGTAATAGCATTAACGTACAAGGCTTCAAAATGAATTGAGACTGCAGTGCCCAGAACCTTCAGGTTGCATAGCATTCTAGAGAAGAGGGATGTAATTTTCCACTGTTGGTGAGACTAAATGTATTACAAGGCAAATCTATTTTTTTTTGCTAGTTGTAGGAGCATGATGAACATTGCCAAATCATTCTGATAAGCTCTGCATTGTGAATAGTGTACCATACAAGAGTTACCACCCAAGCAGACTTGAAAACTCCCTCTCTAGGAAAGCTAGCTCTGCCTTGTGACCCAATGAACTTGATGGTCTCCTTGTGAGAGAAATCTCTGGGCTCATACAGAGCTTTCAGAAAGTTTTCAGACCTTCTTCACTTTTGTCACTGCAGCCCTTGTTATGCTGCAGCCTGATTCTACAGCTGTTGAAAGTCATTTTTTCTCATTAATCTACACTTAGTAGCCCACAATGACAAGGTGAAAACAGAATTTTAGAAATGTCTGTAAATTTATTAAAAAGAAAAAAGTGAAATATCACATTGGCATAAGTATTCAGACCTTTCACTCAGTACTTTTTTGAACCAGCTTTGGCAGCAATTACAGCCTCGAGTCTTTTTGGGTATGACGCAATAAGCTTTACACATCTGGATTGGGGTATTTTCTGCCATTCTTCCTTGCAAATCCTTTCAGGAAGATGCAACCGTCAGTACAAGCAACCATTTTCAGGTCCCTTCAGAGATGTTCAATAGGGTTCAAGTCAGGGCTCTGGCTGGGCCACTCTAGGACATTCACAGAGTTGTCCCTAAGCTACTCTTGTGTTGTCTTGGCTGCTTAAGATCATTGTCATGTTGGAAAGTGAACCTTAAGTCATTCTGAGCACTGTGAACAGGTTTTCATTGAGTATATTCCTATACTTTACTCCATTCAGCTTTCCTTCAACTCTGACCAGTCTCCCGTTCCCTCATGATGAAAAACGTCCACAGAGCATAATGCTGCCACCACCATGCTTCACTGTTAGAATAATATTGGGCAGGTGGTGAGCGGTGCCTGATTTCCTTCAGACATAATGTTTAGAGTTGAGGCCAAACAGTTTAATCTTGGTTTCGTCAGACCAGAGAATCTTGTTTCTCACAGTCTGACAGTCCTTCAGGTGCTTTTCTGCAAACTCCAAGTGGGCTTTCATGTGTTTTGCACTGAGGAGAGGCTTCTGTCTAGCCACCCTGCCACAAAGCCCAGGTCTATGGAGGGCTGAAGTGGAACTCTGAGAAGAACTGTAGTTGTCCTTCTGGAACTCCGTCCCATCTCCATACAGGATCCCTGGAGCTCAGTCATCAATGAACCCAATGGTCACCTCCCTTCCTAAGGCCCTGCTCCCCCAATTGCTCAGTTTGACCAGGTGACCAGCTCTTGGAAGAGTCCTAGTTATGCCAAACATGCCATTTGAGAATTATGAAGGCCACTGTGCTCTTAGTAACCTTCAGTGCAACAGAAATTTTATTGTAGCCTTCCACAGATCTGTGCCTTGCAATAGCCCTGTCTCTGGGCTCTGAAGACAGTTCCTTTGACTTCATGACTTTTGCTCTGCTACAGTATGCATTGTCAGCTATGTGACCTTCTATAGAGAGGCATGTGCCTTTCCAAACCATGCCCAATCAATTTAATTTACCACAGGTGGATTCCAAGGTGTAGAAACATGTCAGCAACAATCAATAGAAATGGGAGGCACCATAGCTAAATTTCATGTGTTGTTGCAAATGGACTGAATACTTATGCCAATGTGATATTTCAGTTTTTTTATTTTTAATAAATTTACATACATTTCTAGAATTATATTTTCACTTTATCATTATGGCGTACAGAATTACCCATAATTAATGAGAAAAAAATGAATTTTAACAACTGTAGAATCAGGCTGCAGTATAACAAAATTGATAAAAGTGAAGGGGATCTGAATACTTTTTGAATGCACTGTACATATGGTGCTAAATCATCATTTGTTTAAATGTGGTTGACTGAATAAACAATAGGCTAGGTACCATCATGTTCTGGATACTAAATGAAACAGATCAAAATGGCTGTGTTGACATAACATTCTAAGCCAAATGCAAACAAACTGGTCTGTCAGTTGGCTGCTTTGCTGGAATGAGCAGGAAGTTGGGGGCAAAACTTTTTCTGGGCCTTGGGCAATGCCTGGTTTTTGAATGGCATGGCAGCATGACACTCCAGAAAAGAATGGGTGGTCCAGACAAAAAAACCCTAAATATAATTTCATTTTAATTGAATGTAACTAACATCAAATATAATTATGTCTGCCACTCAAATAATGCATTTACCCTTGTATCACAATCTAAATTAGAAACATTTTGAGATCTCTGGGGCCTAGCCCAAGTTTTTCAGGGTCCATGAAATCAAATCCCCTTCCTTTTTTTATGTGTGTCATATGTAAGAGGCTATGAGTCGGTGAGTGCAACTGACATCTCTATTTTTTGCCCCCACCTGTGCAGACATCTTTGTATGTGGCTTATTGCAATATCTAAACTCTGTCTGTATGCCTAAGACCTGAAACGTTATTAGTGAGTTTTAAGGAAGTATAGTATTTGGCATTTTTTTTCACTAGAGTATTTGTATGTCTATAAAGAAACCTCTTTTCCTTACAATATTTTAAAATATTTTATCATATTCTAGAAAATTTCATGTTCTATCACACCATTTTGTTGGACTTTGGGATATGCTTTCTTAGAGAAAGATAGTAATACAGTACATACATACATATACACAGGGAGAGATTATATAAAATAGGATTAACACTAATGTAAATGTAGATAAAATAGGATTAACACTAATGTAAGTGATGCTGTGTGCAATCCCAAAATTCTTAAATTCCTTGATTGTATATTAATTTGTCTTTCTAGGGAGCCCCATACAAATGTCAGTTGCTTATCACTAATAGATAAGCAAAGAATTTACATTCATGTGTCATGGTAATCTAAAATTGGTGCAATGTCTGACTTCTTGTTAATGAGCAGCATAGTTGTGCATGCTTGGCTGACCATTTCTATTTTGCTTTTACAGCATGGGAGAATGCCTGCCAGTGGGTGTGCCAACAAGCCAAATGTCGTCCCTGTTTTTTAAAGTCTCCTAACGAGCCAAATACTGGAGGTTTCTAGTTTGTTTGATGGTGACAGGCTAGAAGTTCCAGTAATGCTGAACAAATCAACACTGGAGGTTACCTAATTTGTTTAGCAACACAGCAGTTCTGCTTTATTGTATATCAACGAGCCAGTGAAATATGCAATGTCATTATTTTTAACTAAAACAACAGTGCCACAATTCATCAATCTAGATTCCTGTCTCACAGTCCATCTGACTGACAGTGGAATTAAAAATCACTTTATATATATTACAGCACAGAGACACACAGTTTTCTAGGGGGAAATTATGATAAAATCGTGGCTTTTTTTCCAGTTCCCTCTGCCCCTCAATTCAAGTTCTATGGGTAGCTAGGTTAGTATTATTGAAACCTGTAAAGAGTAGTTCTCTTCAGATTAATGGAACTTGAATTAATCCATGCCCAAGAATGGATTCATTCAACTGTTTCTTTCAAGGATGGGCTTGAGTCTCGGTTATGGGACCACATATTGTTTTTAGTTAGTATGTAATGCTGGATTCATATGCCACGTGTATTGTGAAAACGTGGTCAACAATTTTTTAAAACTCCACAGGTTCATGCTAAAGATACAAATGGATTTTTATTCCCCAGGATTTACTTGAAATCTTTTATATTTTCTATTCTTGAAACACTTAGTTTATATTTCAGATTAGCAAAAATCTGAAGCAAAGGTTATCTGTCTGCATTGCTCACACACGCTCACACACACACCAGTGGAGCAGCTTGCCTTCAGAAATTGTGGGCGCTCCATCACTGGAGGTTTTTAAGAAAAGACCGGACAGTCACTTGTCTGAGATTGTATAGGTTCTCCTGCTTGAGCAGGGGGCTGGACTAGAAGACCTCCAAGGTCCCTTCCCGCTCTATTCTATTCTATTCATCTGGAATCTGCCTGCCTATTATTGGCAGATAGGTTAAAGTGGATCTTGTGTAATGAAGAATAAAGTTAAACTGTTGCTTTCCATGTAAACTTTGCATTTGTTTATGCTAAATTTAATTTTATTATTTTTAGCCCATTTCTTCATTAGTAACATTTAAAAACTTGTTTTTGACTAGGTTAGCTGTCCTATCAATTTTGTATCAGCTGCAATTTGGAAAAGTATTCCTTCTTCCATGTCATTTGTTTAAAAAATAGAAAGTACAGTGCCCAGGACTTAATCCTATGGTCTAATACTCTTTCCAATTTGATGATGAACATATTTAAGCATTATTTGAATATATGATTTGATCCAGCTATGCGTTCTCAACTGATATCAGGGTAAAGTCCCCTAAGAAAGATAAACACATTAGGTTTATCAATTAATTTTAGGACTAATCATAGTGTATATTTCAATAATTTTTACTAAAGAATATGGTTGACTTCAAAAAATTGTAAAAGCCTCCAAATAATAATACTGAGCTGTTAAACAATATTTTGTAGGTAAACATGATTTTTTTTAATCTCGATTTTTTGTTTTTCATTTCATGTTTTGCGAGTCTTGGTTTCTTGTAGAGGACTCATTCCACTAGTTTAGAATAACCATCCTGCTTTTAGAATAACCAGCACATGATCAATTCAGTTCAGCCTTGACCGACTGGCAGTCTCAGTCCTGTGGTGAAACAGTTGGATAGCCATCACTGTATTCAGTGCTCACAGCAGGCCTTGCAACATTAAATGAGGTGTATGAATTGACCTCAATTCAATACTTAAATTAGAAGTTGCCCTGTGGTCTGTGAATTTTGTCTGTTTGCTTTAATAGCTGCTGAGTTGTTTAGTTTTAATTTCTGGCTCTTAGCATGTGCAGGCATTGCTGCTCTGATCCAGCATTTTTGGATACCCAAAGCATCTTAAAGGCATTCAAAAACCAAGTTTCTCTATGAAAGAATTGGGTCTTAAACACAATGGATGTGACTTATTCAAGACCTGGATACAGGTAGTCTTCAACTGACAACTGTAATTGAACCTGCCCGTTACGGTTGTAAATCATGGTGGTCATAAAGCAGGTCACCCAACTGATTTTATCTTTTTTTGCTGTAGTTGATAAGAAACACCAGAGTTGTAAAATGAATGCCATGGTCGTTAAGAGAATCCATTTTTGCTGTGCGGCATTTTGCCTAAAACCAGAAGTAAACACTGGTTTTCAGCAAAAACATCATAAATCACGGGCACATCACAGGACATTACAAATGGCCGTAAATGGGGGGTTGGTTGGTGATTTATTTATTTATTTGTTGGAACCTCTATGCCGCCCCATTCCCGAAGGATTGCCTGAAATGTGATCACATGATCAGGGGAGAGCAACCATCAGGACTGGATCCTAAGGACCTTTTCAGGGGTCCATTGTAACTTTGAACGGTCAGTAAGTGACTGATTTGTAAGTCGAGGACTACCTGTATTGGATAAGTGAATCCTAATGAATTAGCTGTTGTCCATTTCTGCCAACTGATATTTTTATTCATCTAGAACAGAGAACTTTCATCTAACTAATGGCCACATAGGTTTGAGAGGTATTGGAGAGTATACTTCATAGTGGACATAGTCATATAAAATAAAAAGTTAAATATAAATAATACCCTCAAACCCAGCTATAAAGTAATGCACATATCCAATTCAAAAACTGCACTCATGCATTCATATGTTCAAACATACATATATAGATAGAATCATACTATATTAAATAAATCATTTTCTTTTAGTAATTTACTTACTATCCTCCAACACACACACATACACACCATTAAGTTGTAAAAACTAGAATGTACTGTATCAACCCATAGAAAGATGACCCTGAAGTTAAGATTCTTTCCTCAAAAAGAAAATATAGACAGATTTTTTAAAATCATAACTAGTTTACCCATCCTGTCCTCCCAGGTAAAACTATCCTGGAGATTTTCTTCCTCATAAAAATGTATACGTACATGTGCTGTACACATGCTTATATGTATTTATGCCTATTAGAAGCCACATTTCCCAAAAGGCAGGGCTGTAACAAAAATGAATAAATATAAATTGTATTAATAACTATTGATTAAAATTCATTGTCTATAAAATAAGGTTCTCCAATTATATCCAATAAAATCACCAGGCAGGTAATCCATTTTAGCTGCAATTAATCTTCAAAGGCATGCACACTTACCTTCCTCACATTTGTTTGTTTTTAAATAGCAATATCTATTCTTTGTTATTGTAAGATAATCTCTTCCTCCCATTCGAGGAAAAAAAATTGTGTTATGGCAAAATATGGTACTTTATTCTCCATTTATAATTCATTCCAAGCCCAGTAGAGGGAGCTAAATCAGCACAGAGGAGTGGATACTCAGATGTTCTCAGGTCTGAAAATAGTTTTTTTTTTTTTTAAAGATTGGAAAGGGGCAAGCCAGAGAAAGAAAGCAAAGGAACAATATTGATGATCAAGGCTGAGAAACAGCAACTGAGAATAAGCTAAAATGGGTTTAGTTTCAGGAGGAAATGCAAAAAGGAGATAGTTGAGGAAGAGGAAACTACACTGAGTTTTGGGAACAAAAAGAAGACAGGAAGAGACAGATTGATGTTGCAAAATAGAGAAGAGAAGAGCAGTAATTCAGACCAGTCCTCAGGGAAGACCTATTAAAAGACACACCAAAAAAGTAAAACAGCAGTTTTCTCATATATCAAAACTCAAGTCACTCAAATATGTTATTAGTAACTTACAACTCATATTGAACAGGCACTGCACTTTCTCAGGGCTGAGTGGTAGGCCCAAACTTGCATACATTCAATCATCTTTCATGAAGTGGATTCTCCCAGACAGTCTGAAGAAACATGAAAATAATGGTAACATGGGAATTAGAGCTTGCAACAAAACAGATGTCTATTACCAGCACCATCTTTTTGTACCAACGTTTTGTATTAACAGTACCGTTACAAGTCCCAACAATTTTGTACTCAAGATAAGATGTGTCTTCCCATGCTGTTTCTCTAATTAATCTATCCCATTTTCTGTCAGGAATGCCCCTCTGGGATCTCGTATGTAGGACAAACAGGCTACACTTTGCACAAAATAATTAATGGACGCGAGTTTGACATCAGAACTCATAAAAAGGACAAAGTAAAAGTGGAGCATTTTAGTGGACATTCCATTGCAGATTTCAAAATTCTGGAACAAATAAACATCTTCAGCACAATTGAGTAAGAGAGTGATAGATTCTCATAGTGTATGTCAAAAGAGTTCACACTATCTGAGAAGGTATTAACAAACAGGGGATTTTAACACATTAAAATAATTATTTGATATGGTACTTGTAATCTGCCACACACGTACAGTAATCTGTATTGCATAACTATCCTGTCTTCCCTTACTTTTCTCCCCATCTCAGTTTAAATGCTACTTCATTTTAGCCATTCTGTGCTATCTGGTAGAGTGAGCTGTAGTTCACGAAAGCTTGTGCCTTTTAATGAAATGTGTTACTCAGAAAATGAAGCTCTTTTGATTCTGTGCTGCCATATCAAATCTTTCCTGTTGCTGAATGTTATTAGGGAGTTACAAGGAACAGAAATGCAGGATAGAAATGACAGAGAAAGAAAATGATGTGGTAGTGTGAAGTATAGCAGAGTGCAGTTAAAAATACAGTGAAAAGTACCGGTAGGAGTAGGAGGCAAGGGAAGGCTGTGGAAAGGCAGGGAATCATTGCAGAATGTACTCAACCTGTTGGTCTACATGCAGCTGGAGGCTGCAATTGTTGCATTTCTGAGCAAAATGCAGTCTTGTAAAACTTCAATTCTGTTACTGCACATACTTTATCATCATGGCATAGATTTGCTAAAGAAGGAATCTGAACAGCCCCATTTCTTTTATATTCATTTATGAATGAATATGAGCTAAAAACCACTCTGCTTTAGGCAGCAAGTCCTTGGATAGTTGAGGAGCTGGAAGGCATAACTCTGCTGAGACTGTCCAAGCTGTCACTGTCTCTTGCTTTGCTTTGGCTCTGTTTTCAGCCTCTCTTTCATTTAGCCCCTTCACCAGGCATCCAATTAGAGAGAATTCCCACTGTGTGGGTTGCTCCAAACACTACCCTTGTCAAAAGTCCACGCTAACCCTTGCCCTGCTGCAGATGGACCAGTCCTGCTTCCATCAAGGTCAGAGGAATCTGCAGAGGAGGAGGAGAAGGAATGTGAAGGAGGAGATGTGGCTGGTGCATTTGGAACTGTGAGGGGGAGAGTTTGAAAAAGACCTGGACATGGGTACTAGACTTCATAGGATGGGCACTTTTCCTGCTGTTGAATGTTAATTTCAAACAAGGTTTCAGACAAGGAAGCGCTTAAATAACCAAATGGCCTGATGCAAAAGCAGTTACAGACAAAATTTGAAATGGGCTTTGCAATCTAAGATACCATCCTTAGTTAAGATAATGTGCAAATGATTTATTCATTATTTATTAATCACACTGGTAGGCCATCCACAAAGCAATCCTCAGGAATGTACAGGTTAAAAACATTTTTAAAATTAACAATCAAAACTTCAGCTGAGCCTGCCAGTTCCCTAGCTATCTAACTAACTAACATCTAACTGGAACACCAAACTATTTAAGAGCTTATTGAAAATAGGCACATTGTGATTGAGGAAGATTTCATTGTACTAGAAGGTAATGGAGCCTATGTTTCTATGAATACGCATGTGCATATCTTTATCTTCTCTCTCTCTATAAAATCGTGTGTGTGTGTTCCAGCATAGCTCTGGAACAGCTCAACCAATTTCAACCAAACTTGGAACACAGATGAATTACCCTCTGGGAACAAACACTGTGGTGGTAAGACACCCCTAACACCCATCAGGGGGGTCTGTGTCCCCTAAAATTAGTGCTGATGACTTCACAGTACTCCACAAGGGGCACGAGAGAGCAACGTGACTTCCATAGAGCTACTACATCTAGAGGCTCCCTCTGATGTGCGATGCTGCGCGTGAGACCAGCATGAGGTCCAGAGAGCTACAACATCTAGAACTAGGCCTGACTACAGGATTTCCCTCTCTAATACAGCAGTCCGATAAATAAATACCCAGGCAAAGCTGGGTCATTGGCTAGTGCAAGATAAATAAAAATTATTGTTCCTTTCAAACATCCAACTATTTTTCTTTTGCTTTTATCTGTTGGAATATTTATTTATTTAACTTTTTTATCCTACCTTTATTATTTTTATAAGTAACTCAAGGCAACAAACATATATAATACTCCTTCCTTCCTTCTATTTTCCCCACAATATTAACCCCGTGAAGTGGATTGAGCTGAGAGAGAATGATTGGCTCAGGGTTACTCAGTTGACTTTCATGCCTAAGGCAGGAGTAGAACTTCTGGTTTCTAGCCTGTTAGAATATACTTAATTTTCTTAGATAGCTTAAACTATTTGTCTGCTTAAACAGTTAAAAAATAAAGAGGAGGATATTAATTGTCACATAGGTTAGGACTATTGTTAGGACAGGGGCAGAGATTGTGTGTCCCTAAAGATGTTGATAACTTATGTCCTAATGTCAGCAGCTATCATGGCTATGATGAAAGATGTTTGGCATTGTAGTACAGCAATACAGTATCTGCAGATTTCACATACCAGTTTTAAGTTATTTTTTTGTGCAGAAACAAAATTTCTACAAATATATGTGCTGTACTTGCCTTAAGGTAAATGATTTGTCCATCTGATCCAGAACAGTATGCTCCAGTTGATAGAACCTCTTCCAGGCTGAGGCTTTCCCCATCACCTGATGTTTTTCACTTGAGTTACCAAGGATTGAACAAGGGGCCTTCCAACTGCAAACCTATGTTCTATCAATGAACTACGGTTCTTCTCCCAAAATAAACTTTGCAAATCTGTAGTAATTCTTTCTTACTCATCTTTTATCTCTTGCAGATATACCAGTGATCCCTGACTTGGAGGAAGTACAAGAGGAGGACTTTGCCATGCAAGTGGCAGCCCCCCCTAGGTATAGTAACTCCAGAATTAATTCTACTCATTATTTGTCCTGCTGAGATCAACTTCTACCCCACATGGCTGATTGTTGCACCATGTGTTATAATAATGGGAAATGAGCTCTTCTGAAGGGAGGAAGTAGCTGCTGTAGCTGCTGAGTAAAGCTAATAATAAGAGACTTCTTTATTAGGATCAGCTCCATATTTTAGACTTTCAAGTGAAGGATGGGGAGTACTAATTTCATTTCTGCTCTAACCCCAATCCCAGTGTTCAGGTGAATAGAGTGCTGACCTACCGTGACTTGGACAATGATCTCATGAAGTACGCTGCATTCCAAACCTTGGTGAGTACAGTCAGATAGAAACTGAGATTTATTTATATTTCTTCCAGGAAAAAGGGAGCAGCAAGACTTTTCTGCTGGTACTAAAATTGACATTTATTACATTCTAATGTCCCTTTTTATTCTAATCGTGTGTGTGTGTGTGTGTGTGTGTGTGTGTGTGTGTGTGTACGTACATACGTACGTACATACATACATACTGTTTTGATAGAACCCTTGATCTTGGAAGCCTAAGTAAATACTGTATCTAGTCAGTTTATTTTCTTATTGTCTATGCAACATTTTTGATGTTCCTTTTAATCATCTTTGGACATTCCGTAATCATATAATTCATTTGGCAGAATGTCTTTCAAGGCTTAATTTATTATTAGTTTATATTTGGGAGACAAGACTAGACACTGAGTTTTGGAAATTAGTGCACCCATCAGAGAGCCTCACCCAAGAAAAAAAGAATTCTCCAAATGTTTGTACGTTGTAATTGCTTTTGAAAGGATTTTCTGGGTGAGAAGTTAGTGCATTTGATCTGCTTTGCTCCCATGCTGGGCGTATGTGTTTATCAGAGAAGGAATGGGACTGTCCTGCTATTGTGGATAAAATACAGAAGTTGCTACTACTTGTTCTTCAAGCAAATAGGATTTTAATTTGTTTTCATAGGATGGAGAGATTGATCTCAAATTGCTCAGTAAAGTCTTAGCACCAGAACAAGAAGTACGAGAGGTGAGTTTGGTTCTGAATATTTTTTGCTAGGCCTGTTCTTAAAATTAGCATCAATTTAAGAATTTTTGTTTCACCCCACTCTTTCAGTTCTTCTCAGTTTCCTTAGGAATTTGCCTTATCAGAATCAAAAGCAGGGATTCATCACCCGGTCTGGACAACCTTTTAATGCTTCTATGGTGGGGTTTTTTTTTGGTTGGGGGTGGGAACCATCAAGCAAGCAGGTAGTACCCACATAAGACTGAAGTCCAAACAGAGATGAGATTGATCAACTATGCAAAAAATGATAAAATATTCTCACAACAAATCCCCAACTGTTTCAATTCTCCTTCTCCTAGCATTTTGATGAAGGGGATGCCACATGGTTGGACTTTTTTGTGCAGATGCAATGGAATGAAAGAAGTGAGCCCTTTTCACTGCACTCAGTTCTATGAAGTAGGATTACAACTGTGCCTGAAAGAGCCCCAATCTATGTTTGGTCTGATTCAACGCAAGCATTCCTCCATCCATATTGCATCACTGTAGTAGTACATTGCTTCCTTGCTCTCAGCTCTCTGGTGCCAGCTGATCTCTGCTAGATAGAAGAGGATGCTTAGTAATGGTTTCAAATGATGTTCAACAGAGTAGCCAGGGATTCAATAGGACTCCTGGTTGGCAAACATGTTCAGAAAACTATCCATTTGTTTTCTGAGTTGGATGCACCAGGGAGTGATTTTTGTGACATTGGAAAGCTTACTTCCAGATCACTATCAGTTGAACAGGAGATCAACTTCATTGTGTGTAAGACTGGGGATGAGGTAATGCAAGATTAATATCAGACTTTCAAGGTAGACCAGACTAGGGTGATGCGGAACCAAAGTCATGCAGGCTAATATTACTTTTATTATAAAAATATAATAAACAGAATCTTGCAAGCCTGACTATGTTCCCTCTCTTTAAGGAGGATCCTATCTGAGGTGTTTACTCAGATTACAGCTCTGGCTCTGACTCATATTTCTTTTATTGACCAGTAGTGGCTCTTCCTCCTGTTCTTCATTCCTTCTGCCTATTACAGGGCCTGAAATCCATCAAGACAAGAAATACAGAATATTGCATTGACGCACCAGCAATCATCACAGTTAGCTCAGAAAGACAGATTATTATGCAATGCGGTGACAGAATTGCTCCATTATTATGGCCATCTAAACACCAAAGCAAATATTCAAAATTAGAGCACTATTGGTTTGAGCTTCAGGTCAATGAGATGAATTCTCTTAGACCATAGCCACCACTTCTGCACCTTCTGGCCCTAGCCTGCATCACACAGTATCCCAAAGGGTAGAATTGAGAGAGATTAACTTTCCTCTCTACCATTAATACCATTAATAGTACTTAGGGATTGGGTCCTTGCTGTAATGTATTTTCCCCCATTTGAACTGTGTCATCCTATTTTCAAAAATGTCTACCTCATTGGTACATGTTTTACATTTGTTATTGTTCTTTGACAGGATGATGTCATCTGGGACTGGAACCATCTCTACACAGAGGTTGCCTCTGAACTTCTAAGTGAATGGGACTCTGGGCAATCAGAAAAAGAAGAGAACCTTATGAACAAGAATGCTTGAATTTTGATTGATTGCATAAAAGCACAGTTGTAGAGACATTCCTTTTTAGTATGATTTTTATTTGAGAAATTATTTTTGTCTACACAATATAACAATAGCTATTTCAGAAATATATCTAACAGAATTCAAAAGGAGTTTTGTATTGATATTCAAGTTAATTGGTTATACTTTTTATTAACTGGGCAATACTTTCAATTCTCTTCAGTAGGTAATGTTTTTCCAAGTACTTACATACCTATTTTAAGATGTTTTTTTCCCTTAGATACATGTATGCCTCATTGTAAAATGTTGTGCTTTATCCTCAGAGCTATTATAGATAGACAAGTCTGGAATATTAAATTGATTTATTACCTTTCCTCACTTAAGTGGTGACTCTAACATATATTCAAATTTGTTTAAATGTACATGAATAATAAATGTGTAAAGAAGAGGCTACACAAACAAAAAGCAACACAAGTGCACCATACATCACATGAGCTTTTTGAATTTGGAAGTGAACTGGGAGTACCAGTTTCCTGTTCTAAAATATGCTGGAGGTTGACTGCTTTCCCAAGATCATAATTTGTGAATTTATCTATGCTTATCACCCAAGCTAATAGTACACTTAGCAGTGTAGTGGGCAGTGAAATAGAACCATCATCAATAACAAAACCCATGTTTGTGCATAAGCACCATATTGCAGATGTAAAAGGCAGGAAAATTAAAAACTTTTTTCATTTCGAATTGGACTAGTCTAACTCCCCTCCAAAACCGGAACAGAATATTAGAAACTACTGAGCTACAACAGTAGCGAAAGCAGCAGGGATGAGCATATCTTTCCAAAGAGATTTGTCTGAACGTGCAAAACCATCCCCTTGTTTCAAATTGCCAAAGTGGTTGTGGCTTTTTTCCAGGTTTTCCTGGTTCCTTTAGAACAGGGCTGGGCAATTACTGTAATTTTCCCAAGAGGCCACATGAGAGACTGTGACTGTCATGGAGGATAGAACGAATATCTGTATAGGCAACCATGCACAGATTAACAAATAAACAGAGTTGGAAGGGAACTTGTAGATCATCTAGTCCAATCCCCCGCCCAAGCAGGAGACCCTACACCATTTCTGACAAATGGTAGTCCAATTTCTTCTTGAAAGTCTCAAGTGATGAAGCTCCCGTAACTTCCGAAGGTAAGCTATTCCATTGATTGATTGTTCTCACTGTCAGAAAATGTCTCCTTATTTCCAAGTTAAATCTCTCCTTGTTCAGTTTCCATCCATTATTCCTTGTCTGGCCTACAGGTGTTTTAGAAAATAGTTTGACCCCTTCCTCTCTGTGGCAGCCCCTCAAATATTGGAACACTGCTATCATGTCTCCTCTGGTCCTTCTCTTCACTAGA
>JANHJO010002348.1:101786-114791 GCA_032468235.1 Pseudoxyrhopus heterurus | reverse complement strand
AGGAGTTGATCCTCCTGCACCTCAAAAAAAATAAGACCTCCCCGAAACTAAGGCCAAGCGCTTATTAGGGGGTCAAAAGAAAATAAGACCCTGTCTTATTTTCTGAGAAATACGGTAACAGTGAGGACAATTAACCAGTGGAAAAGCTTGCCTTCAGAAATCATGGGCGCTCCATCACTGGAGGTTTTTAAGAGCCTATACAGTCAGTTGTCTGAGATGGTATAGGTTCTCCTGCTTGATCAGGGGGCTGGACTAGAAGACCTCCAAAGTCCCTTCCAGCTCCTATACTACTCCACTCCACTCCACTCCACTCCATCAGTGCTATAAGGGAGTGGGGCTTGCTCTCTGTTTATATACTAGTGGCTTGCCCTATTAGTGTTGGTGGGAGTGTTCTTGGTGATTCCTTGATTAGGCTATGGTTTACTGTTAGCTTCTTTGTCTAAGCTGGTAGTTTCTTGATTGGGATAGTGTTTATTCTTGATTGTTGGTCTAGTGTTAATCTTGGTGTTAGTCTTTGCTTAGTTGGGTTTACAAAAAACTAAGGTCAGAGAGCACAGTTCGACCCTGAGCTACAACTATCCTCTTCTAAAGCCAGATCTGCAAATCTCTAAAAAAACCGATTGTTATGAGCAGCTACTCATTGCTCTTCCAAGACAATGTTTCTCCAGTTGTGATTGTGCACTAATAAAAGTAGCTTTTTGGGGAGTTTATTAATATGCCCATTGAACATGTTTAGGGAACAGTTGAACAGCCAACCTTACACATTTCCTGGTTTTATTTATTTATTTAAAGCATATTTTATTATTTTTACAAATAACTCAAGGCAGCAGACATATCCAACACACCTTCCTACTCCTATTTTCTCCACAACAGCTACCCTGTGAGGTGAGCTGAACTGAGAGAGAGTGACTTGTACAAGGTCACCCGGTTGGCTTTCATGGCTAAGACAGAACTTGAACACACAATCTCTTATTTTCTGGCCCTGTGCCTTAACCACTAGACCAAACTGCCTTTACCTCATAGAAGTCAAAGGCAGCATTTCTATCTGACCTGTTTATTTAGATGATTGTCTCATTTTCAGACCAGACCCTACTTCCAATTGAATTACTTTCAAACATTCCTCTGTAGTCCTTGTTTTAAAAAGCAACATTGTCTGCTATTTGGCTCCTCTTGATTTGCTAATTCAACTTTGGCTAGAAGATAATGATGGAGATTTTAGGATGACCCACAAAGAGTCAGCGAGTCATTTTATTTTGGTCTCGGACCAGCATAACAGATCTTTGAAAAACAGAGTTCCATTTACTGTGCCCTATATCAATGCAGTATATACAGTGCAGAAACTGATTAGAATTTTTTAAAAAGCTATAAAATCATAAGTAAAAGCAAAGATTTCCCTTGTTCAGTCGTATCTGACTCTAGGGGTCATACTCATCTCTGCTTCCTAGCCGAGGGAGACAGTGTTGGCCAAAGATGCTTCTGTGATGACATTGCCAGCATGATTATATGCCGAGGTGAATGGAACGCTGTTACCTTCCCACTGAAGTGGTCCCTATTTATCTACTTGCATTTTCATGCTTTCGAACTGCTAGGTTTGCAGAAGCTTTAGGTCTCAAAATATTTTCCTTCAGGCTAACAAGCCCAACATCTTAACCACTAGGCCACTGCATCCTTATATAAAATCATATGGCAATACAACTAAAATTATAAGTTAAAGAAATTGGGGCAAAGCAATTGATATGGTAAAGCATTATATATTTTGAATAAGGCAATTAAACAATTATTTAGAATAATAGAATAGTAAAATTACCAACCTAAAGTATAGAACCATTATAATGCCAGAACCCATGGAAAGAACTATAATTAATATTAATATTATATCTAGAGAAAAGGCAGTGATGTGTATAAAAAAGAAGAATACATGTGGAGTGTCTATGGTTTAAAAGTAATAGAGTTCAATTGAAATGACTATTTATCTACATTGTTGAAATGATTCTGTCAACTATTAATGAAAATAAGGCAGAAGTAAGAATCAATTGACAATAAGGACATAATACCTTATTATAGAGTATAGGATAATTACATTTGCAATATTTCCAAATTGGAGTATATCTAAGAAGTATTTGAAGAGAGGTCTTGGCACATTGTACAAACTATGGAATTGTATTTAGTTACAGTAATTGGAATAGAATTGGAATGAACTGATAGTCATAATTTGAGATAGAAGATATCAATGTGACCAAGGTACTTGCTGATGAGTGGAAATAATATCAATCCAATCTTTTATCAATGAAATCTTTATTAAGGTCATAAACCAGCTAAGGAAGGATACAGTGCAAATGGTTAATAATTTTAAAATCTAAAAATATATAAAAATATATTTTATAGAAGTATGTAAAATATATAAAACTAAATTTAAAAAAAACATTTTAAAAAACTAAAAAAATATAAAAAGCAAATTTAAAAAAAAATATCTCTGAAAAGGGATAACAATATCAAGTTAAATATAAAGAAAACATAAGAGTGTATGGTTCGCTAAATCTGTCATAACACAAAACACTCTCAGCTCACAGAATCAATACTCATTAAGTCTGGTTTGAGGCACAGGAAATACGAGTGGAAAGAATAATTCCTGGCAAACATGAGCATAGTGGGAGCAAATAGAGTACAATGTGTGCCAGCACTTTGATTGATCTTCACTCACAAGAGATGTTTTGGTATCTACTGTTGAAAGAGCATTGAACTTAACCAAAGGCAAAGCTCTTCTAAATGTAGGGCTAGTTAATGCAACTGAGGTACCTGGCTGGGTGAAGTAAATGTGTAGAATAACTCAGAAAAAAATGTTTCTGGGCAAGACCAATAAATGTGATTGAATCTCTAATTGAATGGTGCGTTGTTTAAGATTGACTAATGCATGCTTGCAGCCTATCGGAGTGATGATGCCCAGGTGAAGAAAATAGGATTTTAATTTTTCATGTAATGCCTGAGACCAAGGAGGTTCGAAGCTGTCAGTCAAAATGAAAAGGGGGAGAGCATTTGGGTCAGTTTATTCTTCACCCGAGCTGTCCATTTTGTGTTCATTGGGCCCCTGAGGATGTCTTCAGCTCTCTCTAAGGGGTTTACAGAGTTAACTTATTGCCCCCAATAATCTGGGTCCTCATTTTACCGACCTCGGGAGGATGGAAGGCTGAGTCAACCTTGATTGGGATATGTTTTTAGGATGAGGGCACCAAAAGTTTTCAAAACCAGAACATTGGGTCAATAATCACTCTTAGGATGGTTTTCATTATGAAATCTAAGGAGAGAGGGATATGGCAGTATAGTCAATGAGAGAAGGCCTTGTGCCAACGCAGTGTAGAAATTCTACCAGATAGTCAGTGATGATAGTGCCTTTCATGATGTGGAGATCTAGTAAAAGTTAGCCACATATGTAGATCCCTAAAATTTCCAGCCCAATTTTTAAGATTCTCTGATTTAAAATGGACTGAGGGTCTAGGAGCTATATGCTATTTGCTTGTATTTGTGACATAACTATTAGTCCTCTGAGACAGTCCAGGCAAGAAGCACAACAATGAATACTAGCTAACAGAATCTTGCTAAATCTAAAAGTATTCTTCTCCTGCTTTCTTATTACTCTCTGGAAAAATAGGCAGGATCCCTTCTAAAATGCTTCCCCATAACCCTTCTGTTTCTGTGAACCGAGATATGTTTTGTATGACCGTTATCTAGTCTGTGGAGGGATGTGATGGCTCAATGGTTAAAGACACTGAGCTTGTCAGCTAGAGAGCTGACTGCCCAGTTCGAGACCCAAGTTCTGCATAACGGGTGAGCTCCCGATAGTTGCCCCAGCTCCTGCCCACCTGGCAGTTTGAAAGCATGCAATGTGAGTAGATAAATAGGTACCACTTCGGCGGGAAATTAACAGTGTTCCAATATTTTTTGAGCATTCAGAGCTCTAGGAAAGATAATAACAAAATAAAGGAATCAAAACCAATTAAATAATAACATTCAGAATGTTTTCTCACTCTTGGTTATTTCGGTCTGTCTCCTAATGCATAAAAAATAGCAATATATTTTCAAAAAGCAGGTTCTTGAGGTAGCTATTGTGGGTTTGCCAGCAAGCCCCACACACTCCCAGCCACCCACCTACAAAACGTGTACAAAATCCTATGTACAAATGATTTCCAAGGGAAAATATAAACAATTAAAAGTGACTGGTTTATATGATACTTCACTCAGAAATTGCTTCTATGTATAAATATGCTGGTCACATGACCATAGAAATTGTCTTTGGACAATGTTGGCTCCCTTGGCCAAGAAACGGAGATAATCACTGTGGCCTACAGTCAGACATGACTAACAGGAAAACCTTCACCTTTTTTTTATCTGGTCTGCAGCTCTTCCTTCTGTCTGGTATGTGGGAAGATCATTCCCACATATCCCTACTGTAGCTGATTATCATTAGGGCCTAATCTGGCATTAAAATCCTCTGTTGAGACATAATGGCCATTCTGAAACTATATCTGAAGATTATTAATGCAAATGTCTGCTTTTGATCAGATTATTGCAATGTGTAATTGGTGGTGTTGGATACTATATAGATATGAATGAGGAGCAAATGCACACGAAAAAAAGAATGCCCTCTTATGCAAAATTCTCCAAAGAATCTAAAAAAAATGGTCCCAGTATTGAGGACATTTGAAATATTAATGCTTAGGCCAGCATGATATCTCTTTCGTCTGGACTCAGGATCTGCAGGAGGGATAGAGATTTGTATCCCTCAATAAACAAATCCGTGGGTGATCAAGTTTCTTGAAACAACAACAACAACAACAAAAAGTTGAATTTGGAAATGTAAAAACAGGGCCTTTAGTTGTAACTTCCCATTCAGCAATGTTCCAAAACAGCAAAGACAGTGATACTGATAGAATTGTGAGACAGCTGGAATATATAGCAATAGCAATAGCACTGTATTTATATACCGCCTCTCAGGGTTGCAACCCTCTCTAAGCAGTTTACAATATCAGCCTATTGCCCCCAACAATCTGGGTTCTCATTTTACCGACCTCAGAAGGGTGGAAGGCTGAGTCAACCTTGGAGCTGGTGGGATTCGATCAGCCAAACTGCTGATCTGCAGTACTGCAGTACTGTGTTCTAACCACTTGAGCCACTGCAGCTCCATAATATTTCATAGGGAGGAACCCTTTGTTTCAAACACAGTGATATTTCGGTTCAGATCGGGAATAGGAACAAATCAAAAGACCAAGAAGGCTTTTCATTGATTTAAGATGAGGTACAGAAACAGATGAGGACCTGGCTGAGGTTTCTCCTGAAGTTCCAGTTCCCATTGCAGAGGAATTAGACTCTCTATGGATGGAGACAATAAATTAAATGAATAAATATATATATATATATATATATAAAAATAACTTCCATCACTTGTGACTTGCACGCTCTCAAAATCAATGGGAGAAGTGGGAATGCCAGGTTATATGTCAAAAAAAACAAAGGAATATCCTATTTCAAGGACTTTTTTCTAATACAGGATAACTAGCACCAGTGTGGCTTTGGTAGCAAAAATTTGGATCATCTGTCCCAGAAACCTTAACCTTAACTATTAGAATTTGCCTTTTGCGATTTGTCTGTGTATCTTGGACCCTGGATCATCTGTAGATACACTTTTTTATTAGTGCCATTGTGAGTTGGATAACTTCAACTGTCTAAACTTTTGTTTGAAAGCATGATGCTAAAAACTTAAGGCAGGATACATGGCCAAACTTGAAGGACTATGTGCATTTAAACCCCAGTCTGGATAGCACTAGATTGCCTCCCCATGTCCTAATGCTAGGTCTCACTCTGCATATTAATTATCATAGCAGGTGGAGGTGACAGGTTTGGATAGATAAACTAGCACGTTGTTGCAATTATATATTGCAATTGTTGTCTATGTGATTATATGAGAAAATACAGGTAGACCTTGACTTATGACTACAATTGGGACTAGAGTTTCCATTGTTAAGCAAGTCATGCTTAGTTAGCATATGTTTCCATATTAAGCAAGTCATGCCCAATTTTATGCTTTTTGCCACGGTGGTTAAGCAAAACATTGCAGTTGTTAAATGAATTATGTGGTTTTTAAGCAAATCTGGCTTCCCCCATTGACTTTGCTTACACACACAAACACACACACACACACACACACACACACACACGGGTTCCCAACTTTACTGAGTTGGTAGACACATTTATAATTCTGAAGACATTTTTGAGGCATTCTTGAGCCGTGATGGCGCAGTGGTTAGAATGCAATACTGCAGGCTACTTCTGCTGACTGCCGATTGCCAGCAGTTTGGCAGTTCGAGTCTCACCGGCTCAGCCTTCCATCCTTCCGAGTTTGGTAAAATGATTGTTGGGGGCAATAGGCTGACTCTGTAAACCGCTTACAGAGCGCTGTAAAGCACTATGAAGCGGTATGTAAGTCTAAGTGCTATTGCTATTCTTACAAAATGTGTTGAATTGAGTCGGCTGCACTCAGACAAGAAAGAGGCCTCCTCTATTTAGCAGAATTTCCTTTGTTGCTGTTTTGCACTGTTCTGTACTATGTCTGGTAAGCTAAACCATTTTTCTGGGCAAGTAGGTATAGATTTCCAAACAAAGCTCTGTTGCAGCTGCGCAACGTTTTCATTTTATTAAAGAATGTCTAAGGTTCAGAGCTGTTGTTGGAAATAAAGACGATGCTGGAAATTGTGGTTTTGATTTGTAACATGCCAGCTTTCATTTTTATTTACATGCATTTTCAAAGTAAAAAAAGTCAAGAGGGCCAGAGTTGATGTCAGGTGCCAAAGAGAGTATTTGTAGGCCTGTTTTTACTGATGGGTGTTATATATTTGGATACTCATGCCACGCTGCATTGTATGTTGGGAGAATATGTTTTAATATCTCTTAGGACCATATAAATCAGAAAAAAAATCTGTTTGAATCACTGATTCAGTTTGGAAAATTAATCCAAGTTGATGCAGACAGTTTTTCCCATCAAGTTGTTCTAAAACAATTTGGTGCAAACAATCTGATTTATTTTTGCAACCTCTGATTTGGTAGCATCTGCTGAGCCAAACTTTGCAAGCCAATCAAAAAACTTTCATACATAAATTCTATACGGAATATTTGTACAGACTGAGCACAGTACTTACATTGGGGAAATGAGGTGCTTAAAATGGAAGAAGCGTGAAGTAAACGTCACCAAAATTTTACCCTGATTTGGAGGATTTCAGAAGTCTGCATTTAAATGCATAACTTTGGTTTTGTATTTTTCTCATCAAGAGAAATTTATGTGAGGCATTGTGTGTGTGTATTACAGTGCACCAAAAGAGCAGAGTCAGGTTTTACACAATCTGTTATCTGGTTTAACCAGCCATTGCGATCTCTAAACTTGTTTCACTCTGGCTTGTTTATTCATTCAAAGCATGAACTAGATGTTAAAGTCAAGTGAGCCAGAGTCATTCAGGACCTCATTTCTGCCTCTTCCACCTCAAGATAAATGTTTCTGTAAACAATAGGAGTCTTGGGTGACTGAGATTTACAGGCCTATCACAAACACATGAGCATTTAGAACGGGATAGGTGGTCAGTAAGTAAACCTTCTAACTCATGAGAGATTTAACGGTTAAATGGTTAGCTATTATCTCATAAGGATCAGGTGGTAACTGACTCCTCATTTTTACTGACAGTTTCCTAAGCTTGGGATTTCTTTAAAGCAAGAAATTGTCTGCCATTTTCTCCTTGGACGTGTTGTGAGAAAAAACAAGAGAAAACAGTTACATAATCCTGAAATCCTGAAGAAAAAGAGAGTTATAACACTAATAAAAATAAATAAATAAATGACAATATGTTAAAAAAAATAGGCATGAAAATCACCTCTTTTCAATATTAATAAGAGAAATAGAATGGCTTTATATCCTGTTTTAGAGAGCCAGTTTGGTGTACTGGTTAAAGCATCAGCCCAGAAACCAGGAGACTAAGTTCTAGTCTTGCTGTAGGTACGAAACTAGGTAACCTTATATCAATCATATTATGTTAGCCCTAGGAAGGAGGCAGTTGCAAACCACTTCAAAAAAACTTGTCAAGAAAATTGCAGTTACTGGGAGTCAACAATAACATAAAAACCACAATCAATAAAAATAATTAAATATCCTGACTTTCCTTCAGGAGTTGAAATGGGTCCAGGTTGAATAGTCATGAATTACAAGTCAGAATCTTCTAGGGAATAAAACAATCCTGACAAAACTCTGGCTATAACCTAACACAATTAATATGAGGATGGACAAAAATATCTCTCCCTGGGTGTCCTTTCCCTTTTCCTGAAGTGTGAGCTGTTGTTGTCTTTTTTAATGGAAGAAAATGGAGAAGAGTAGAGATTGGGTTACATGTCAAGGCTTGGATTAGCCAATTGACACCATCATGGGTGTTTAAAAATCAGAAAGACAGGTTTACATCATGATAGTTTTCTGAGAGCAACTCTGTTGGGACAAACCACATAAACAGGAAGATTTGGGCTCCTCTAAGACAGACAGTGGAACAGGTCTGGTTCCTAATGTTTCCTCCAAATTTCTGGTCCAACAGTTTTTCCAGGAGACAATAGCTTTATAAGCTCAAGGAGACCTGGTATGTTGGAGCTCCACTTTAATATGTACATTTCTGGATGCTCTGGAGGACAGAAGCAGGTTGCAATAGGAGTTAGCATGATTAGTATTGGTTGCCAAGCATTCAAAGTTTAATCACAGGACCATAGGATGCACCAATGGTCCTAAGTGTAAGGACTGGTTTTAAGTCACTTTTTTCAATCCAACTGTAAATTCAAACAGTCGCTAAATGAATAAATGTAGGTCAAGGACTACCTGTAAGCTTAGCTGTCTTCTTATTTAGGTTCTGGATAAAGACTGTGGTGGGGCTATTGCATTACTCATCCTTATAGCATAGCTTCAGCTAACTTTGGACAGATGTGAACTTGAGGTATCCTTGGTGCTCTCTGAGCTTGGTTTTTTTTTTTTGGAGACATTTCGTTACCCCAACTAGGTAACTTCATTAGTGCTAGCATTGGATAATGAAAAAATCTGCAAGAAAACAACCAAGTTCAGAAAACACTGAGAATATCTCCTTTCAACCCTGGCTATAAATGTTCTCCTTTATTGAGATATGAACTTAATAGAGAGGCAGACCATCATGATGGCTACTGGAGTGTAGGATGAACTGGACTGGAGGAGGCTAAGTCATGACTTTTCCTAATATATTTAGTACCAAAAAGGTACACTATTGATCTACATAAATACTTCCCTTGTCAAAGTGCAGATTTTAAATAATTAATTCCCTTCATGACTTGCTAATTACATTTTGCGACAGCCTGTTTCCTCTGTTTGAAAAGAGGCTTTTATAATTTCCTGAGAATGAGAATACAGGAAAAGTACCTGAAACATAGAGATCCTCTATTTGTAATGTGCTGAATGCTTTCTAAAGTTTTGTAGTTGAAGAATTTTCCGTCCATACAGGACAAAAAAAAAAAAGCAGAAATATGGAGAAAGTTACCTTTTGTTTAGAAAGGTAAATATCAATTGGCCTATAGAGACAAATGTCTTTACAATGTAAGCTGATGTTTCTTTGTTATATTTTTTTTATATTCTACTTGTCTGTAGGTGTTCAAGGCAGTATATATATAGTACCACTTCCAATATTTATTTATTGTTTAGATTTATATATCGCTTATCAGGGCTTTACAGCCCTCCCTAAGAAGAGGGCTGTAAACTCCCTACAGAGTTTAGCATATATTGCATATTGCCCCCAATAATCTGGGTCCTCATTTTACCCATCTCAGAAGGATGGAAGGCTGAGTCAACCTTGAGACTGGTGGGATTTGAACTGCTAAATTGTAGGCAGCTGGCAGCTACGTACTAAGTACTAAGCACTCTAACCGCTGCACCACCACGGCTTATATCCCCTGTCATAGTATACACTTGTGAATATGTATTTCTGATTCAGCTGTTCAGGGGGAAAAAATCTACAGAAGTGTATCTCTGTTGATTTATCAACCTTACTACCGTTCTAGCAAGTTGTTATGTATTTGTCATCTATTTCTTTAAACTCTTCTTCTTAAAGAAAAGAGATCAGGAATAATAAATCAAGTTGGGGATTTCAGAAATGTAGATGTACACTTGAAACCTATACGCCAGAATATCAATTCTTAGTACAAGTAGTCCTCAACTTACGACAATTGTGCCCAGAATTTCTGTTCCTAAGCATGACAGTTAAGTGAGTTTTGTCCCATTTTATGACTTTTCTTGCTTTAGTTGTTAAGTGAATCACTGTAAATTAGTAACATGGTTACAAAGTGAATCTGGCTTGCCCATTGACTTTGCTTGTCAGAAAGTCACAAAAAGTGATCACATGATCCTGGGACCAATAAGTATGAGCTAATTTCCGGGCATCCAAATTTTGATGACATAATCATGGGGACACTGCAATGGTAGTAAGTGTGAAAAATGGTTATAAATCACATTTTTCACTGCTGTTGTAACTTCAAACAGTCACTAAACGAATGGTTGTAAATTCAGGACTACCTTTATTTCAGTTTTCATTAAACAAAATGTCAGAAATTAGCCAACTCTGAATTTGATGTTTCCAATGATTCACATATTTTAGTTGTATATGGAATGTCATTTTCAGATTTCTTAAGTCCTAATCTGGGCTTACATCCCACATGGACTTCAGCTTTCTGAAGGAACACTTATAAGAAAAATGTTAAATTGCATTCACTCTTTAGGCAGGAACATTTCTATAGAAGTTCCCATATTGTATCTGGAAAACAGCTTATTAGAGACAAATTCTGTGTGACTCATTATACTATCCATAAGCTTGCTACTACTCAAAAAATTAAATTTAAATTTATTTATTTATTTATTTTGTTGTATTTATATGCCGTCCAACTCCCAAGGGACTCTGGGCGGCTTACAGCAGAATACAATACAACAACAATAGTAAATATATATATATATATATAAAGCAGA
This sequence comes from Pseudoxyrhopus heterurus, assembly GCA_032468235.1. Lineage (NCBI taxonomy): Eukaryota > Metazoa > Chordata > Lepidosauria > Squamata > Pseudoxyrhopus > Pseudoxyrhopus heterurus. Next base: position 103,741 of record JANHJO010002348.1, on the reverse strand, counting down.
ACTCCGGTGGGGATGTAAGTTTGTATGTGCTCTATACAAACTTTTATTTGTTTCTGTACATTCATGAATTTTACCACACACATAGTTTTCCGTATGGAGAAGGTCCCTGTCGGGGTCACAAACCCCTAAACACCCCAGAACGCCCCGAAAAAAGGTGGCAAACTGCACATTCGCACCAAAAAAGCAACAGAACTGAAGTGAGCGTGCTCAGACACCAACTGACAACATATGCAAATCAGAGGCTCTCCAACCAATAGAGGCAAGGCATGCAAATCAGGCGAACAACACTAGCTGCAGCATTCCATATGCAAATCGGAGGCTCTCAAGCCAATAGAGGCAAGGAATGCAAATCGGGCAAAGAACACAGAATTGACGCTGCTTGCAGCATGTTGCAGGGGAACGAAGGGGAAAGGAAAGGTGGAAGGGAAGGGAAACCAAGGGGAAAGGAAAGGAGGAAGATACAAAGGAAGGAAAGGAAAGGAGTAAGAGGGAAAGGAATGGAAGCAAAGGAAAGGAGGAAGGGAAGGGGAAAGGAAATGAGAAACACAAGGGAAGGTTCAGCACCTTAGATGTTTTTCTCTATGTGCATCTAGTCCAGAGGGTTGGGAAAGGAGATGATGGTACAAAAATGCATCATTTTCATTGCTGCCATTTCCCTCCTTCCTCTCAAAATACCACATTTTAATAGGTCTAGTTTTTGCTTTTATCTTTTATTTAATATGTTTATTTTTAAATTAGTTGCTTTGTGTGTTCATTGGAAACTGAACAAATATAGTGGTAAAATAAACAATAAAGAAATAGCCATCACTGCTAAAATAAATATCTTTCACATATATTTATCGTATCAGTCATAAGCAGAAAGTAGAAATCCACCCCAAAATGTGATTTGCTGCTGAAATAATTATTTCTGCCTTTTGCTTAATCACAAAAGTCTTACTCTGTGTGTGTGTGTGTGTGTGTGTGTGTGTGTGTAGCTGTAAGTATCCCTTCATTGCAACATAGACATCAATAGAAAAAATGCAAATGCTTTGGATTTGGCAGAAACTCGGGAGTATTTTTTCAGAGAATGCTGCATTTATGGAAACTGTGCCCTATAAATGAATCCCCATATTCCTGCTCAGTGTAGATTTAATTCCTATTCTTCTGTCACTAACCTTAAGCAAAAATTAACTTTGGATATATAACCATATCAACAATGATTGTTAATGGAAGTTTGAATCTGGGATTGGTAGTGGATTTGCAAAGTTACATTTTTAAAAATATTGGTTCTTCTGTTTTAATTTTTTTGTCACAAAATTGTTCTTGTATTAACCAAATCATTCTATGAGAAAAATAGACTGAAATGAAAAAAAAAACTATTACACATTTTTTCCCTTTAATTTTTAGCCTATAGACTGTACACGGTAGTTCCTCGACTGGTTAAATTTGTAGACATTCTAACCAACTGGTATGTCAGAATGAATCGAAGGAGGTTAAAGGTAAATTAATTTTTTTCCCAATGTATATATTCGTGACATTTATTTATTTGAATTGATTTTATGTTGCTTTATTTAGAGAAATAATAAATCCAAGTGGCTTAAAATAGATGCTTTTGATGGAATAAATATTTTATTCAAACCTGATTGCTATTTTGCTTAAAATATGTGAACAAATCAAAAATAAAAATGTTTAATTACTCTTTTGTCTCTAAAATGGATAGGGTGAGAACGGAACAGAAGACTGCATTATGGCCTTAGAAACCTTATTCAGCGTCCTCTACTCCATGTGCAGACTTATGGTGAGAATATATTACAATCTGCATTAATTCTAATATTAGCTTAGATAGAAGGAGGTTGTAGCCAAAGCTATATATATTCTGATGGAGTATACCGTATATAGTCGAGTATAAGCCGGGTTTTTCAGCCCTCAAAAAGGGCTGAAAAAACCACCCTCGGCTTATACTCGAGTCAACTAAT
>JANHJO010002348.1:50472-64379 GCA_032468235.1 Pseudoxyrhopus heterurus | reverse complement strand
CCACCCAGTCACATGGCCACCAAGCCACGCCCACAGAGTAGGTAGTAAAAAAATTTGAATCCCACCACTGCAACAGAGTCTATTTGGCATTATTAATCAGTCACATTTTCTGCACTGATTTGCAGGTCTGAGATCTAGACTGCGGGTGAGAAGAATCAGAAGATAGGAGGCTTTGAGGTGAAAGGTAAATAGGGATGAAACCTGAGCTGCTCAGGAATTAGCAAGAGGCCACCTGGAGGGTAAAGTACTTGCACTGCAATTATATAGAAAGGATGTGTGAAATCCATATGTGAGTATGGTAATTTAGGGGAAGAGAAGACTTTAGGTTGGTGGTAATCTCAACTTCCAACCTAGTTTGCACATTCTGGGAGCCCAGTGGCTGTAATGTTAGTGCCCTTGGCCTCAGGTGCTTTAATGCCAGATCTGTCTGCAACAAAATGATGTTCATCTATGAGCTGGTGTAATGGGGTAGCAGATCTGGCATATATTACGAAAACGTGGCTAGGCGATGATGACAATATTGTTTTGCTGCAAGTCCTCCCACCTAGATTTTTGATTTGGATGCTGTCTCAATGCGTAGGTTGAGGGATTCTGTTCCTGAGGTATTGGGATGTGACTTCATATATTTAATATTGGGATCCAAAGACAAGATTTGGATTCCTAGTGTACCAATCACTTTGCTAATCAGCAGGAATTCACCCTGGAGCTGGTCTCCAGGACGGTGGTACAGAACCCTCACATTTTGGAGTTGGGGGATTCCTACATTCCTAGGCTGACTCCAGAGAACCCCAAGACTTTAAGGATTCCATGGCCTTTTATCAGGCAATATCAAGTCTGACATATATATAAGAATTCAGACATTACAACTTGTGTTGTCTTATAGAAATCCTTATGTAGTGATTCTATCATCTGGTTGCTATGTCAGAATGTCTAAGTTACATCAATATTCATTTTGGACTAGTTCACCTAAAAAGAATATTTGGACTCTACAATTGGTCTGGAATGCAATAGTTCTGAACAGAACAGAACAACAGAATTGGAAGGGATCTTGGAGGTCTTCTAGTCCAACCCCCTTCTCAGGCAGGAAATCCTATAGCATTTCAGACAAATGGTTGTCCAATCTCTTCTTTAAAACTTCCAGTGTAGAAGCACCCACAACTTCTGGAGGCAAGTCATTCCACTGATCAATTGTTCTGTCAAGACATTTCTCCTTGGTTATAAGTTGCTTCCCTTGTTTGTTAAATAACAGAATAATGGAAGGAACCTTGGAGATCTTATAGTCCATCCCTCTGCTTAAGAAAGAGATCCTATACCATTTCAGACAAATAGTTGTCCAATCTCTTATTAAAAATCTCCAGTGATGGAGCACTAACTTCTGAAGGCAATTCTATGCATTTATACAGTTAATCCACTGATTAACTGTATAATTGTACAATTATATAGTTGTAAAAAGTAGAATCATTAAGAGTTGAACATTATTCCTGTGGAACAACTGCACTGGCTTCCTTTTTTTTTTTTGATAGATTCAAAACACAAATGATGGCTTTTAAATATTTGAATAGCTTGGGACAGGGATATTTGAATGATTGCTTTTTCTGGGAAAAATGAACCCATCTTCTGTTGATATTTGAAGATGTTCTTGTGTAACCCTCAACCTCCCCCAAGCCATTTCATTGAGTCTTGAGATAAGACCTTTATTCTTAAACTTTTTTTTAGAAGAAGCCCATTTCCCATTCTCAATAGCAATTTTTCTGAAATTGGGGAAAGACTTTGGTGTGGAGGCTATTTAAATTGACAGCTGTTTCTCAATTTTAAGATATTTTCTTATTGTTGTGACAAGGTGTTTTTTCTTCTGCTAATACTTTGCATTTTTTCCTTCCGGAACAATAAATGTTATATTTATTATGAGCTCTCTCAAAGTTGATGATGGGCAGGTGGGATATAATTTATTTGATATAAACCAACACACTCCAAGATTAACTCTTAACTCATTCTTATCTCAGTCTTTTCCATTGCCAATAGCTCTCTCAGAAATACTCTCCAATTAAAGGCATTTTAAATAGACCCATAGATATGCAAAATAGGGAAGGTGTAAGAAGTGAGATTAATAGACTTTCAGAATTAGGTTTCTTAGACATTTGACAACTATAATTTTATATACAAATATAGCTTGTATAATTATTACTCCTGCAAATGCATATTTATAACAAACTGCTTAAGAGTGGGGGCACCATATGATTCCATTCCCCAGATTAAAATTCAATTACTTTAAACTGCCCTACACTATTGTAAATTCCTTTGGCTCTGACTGCACTTATTCTGATATATACCAGTGACTAATGGTTACTTGGCTCTAACAGGAAAATGAATTAATGCACAAACTGCTGACCATTATGGATCCACAGAATATGTCTGAAGGTTAACAAGGAAATGTACCTCTAACCTAATTTTGGGCACTTTTCATAATTTAAATAAATCGGTTGTATTTAGCAAGTTCAGACTGTAATAAGTAGCTAGGCATTTTTAACAAATAATATTCATTCATATATCTTATTATAAGAAGGTAAATCTCAATGAGTTTTGCATTGATTATGCATTTATGGAAGTAGGTTTAGTAGAATTAATTGAAATACCTTTTATCACTAGAGTACAACTTGAATCTCCAGTACTCCCATGACACCTCACTACAACACAGAGAGAAATGAGTGCCTATATTTAATTACTAAAATAATTATAATTACACTGCATACCTATAATTACAAATCCATTGTTTCAGTTGAAGTAAGATATGGAAGGCACTCTTGCAACACTCAACAAAAATATTTAAGGATTAGAAGACAGGTTCAAAATGAAACAATTTTCTTTGATACACATAAGCAAATTAAATTTCCTTGTTTAAATATCCATCAGTTTATCAGAAGATCTATCTATCTATCTATCTATCTATCTATCTATCTATCTATCTATCTATCTATCTATCTATCTATCTATCTATCTTATCATCATTATCTATCTATCTATCTATCTATCTATCTATCTATCTATCTATCTATCTATCTATCTATCTATCTATTTTTCACTTATTTCTATGGGGTATGATATTTAATCAGAACTTTCATCAATTCATCTCCAAAATAAGGCAATCAAGAAGAATTACAGGATTTGATATTTTTAAAAATTCCAATTAGTGAAATTTCCAAATGAAGTTATAAAATTACATATTGGATTCTATTAAATTATTAATTCTTTGTTCTTTTAATTATCTTTGTTAGTCTATTTTGCATGTGCCTGGTCTCTGTTTGGATCCTGAAGTATTTCCTTCAAAGATTTTGCTAATTACTATTTCAATCTGAGTTTTCTTTTGTCTTATTATTTTTCAGCATTCCCAAATCCTACCGTCCTACCAAGACGACTGGGGCAGGTCTTAGTCCCATTGTATGAGGGGAGTTTGAGCCTGTGAGCTCTGAGGAAGTGGACAGGGCCGTAAGCGCGATGAGTTCCTCCACTTGTTTGTTGGGCCCATGCCCCTCCTGGCTGGTTTCAGCCAGCAGGGAGATGACACGAGGCTGGCTCCAGGCACTGATCAACGCTTCCTTGAGCGAGGGGTCCTTCCGCGACTGTTAAAGGAAGCGGTTGTAAGGCCCCCTCCTCAAGAAGCCTTCCCTGGACCCAGCTGAATTAAAGAAGTTCCGTCCAACCTTCCCTTCGTGGGAAAGGTTGTTGAGAAAGTGGTGGCACTTCAACTCCTGCGGTCCCTGGATGAAGCGGATTATCTAGATCCCTCTCAGTCTGGTTTTAGGCCTGGGTACAGCATGGAGACTGCATTGGTTGCACTGATGGATGATCTCTGGCAGGCCCGGGATAGGGTTTATTCCTCTATCATGGTGCTTTTGACCTCTCGGGGGCTTTCGATACCATCGACCATGGTATCCTTCTGGGGCGGCTGAGAGAATTGGGAGTGGGGAGCACTGTTTTACAGTGGTTCACCTCCTATCTTTCAGACCGCTCACAGTCGGTGTTAGAAGGAGGACAGAGGTCGAGCCCTAGGCCCCTAGTTTGTGGGGTGCCACAGGGCTCAGTCCTCTATCCCCTATTTAACATCTATATGAAACCGCTGGGCGAGATCATCTGAGGATACGGGGTGGGGTATCATCAGTATGCTGATGATAGCTAATTATATATCTCTACCCCAGACCCAGTCAGTGATGCAGCCGATGTGATGTCCTGGTGCCTGGAGGCTGTGAGGGTCTGGATGGGAGTGAACAGGCTCAGACTAAACCCAGCCAAGAGCGAGTGGCTCTGGGTACTGCCTCCCCGAGACTATATCAATTGTCCATCCTTGGTTCTGAGTGGGAAGAAATTGTCCCCCTCGGAACGAGCTTGCAATTTTAGAACTATTAGGGAGGGGCTGTTTTCACCCTCTTTTCCTCATACAAAGTATCTGGACTGAGTTGCCTCTTATTCCTCTGGAATGCACCTTCCCTCCTGAGAATCCATCTCTGCACTACCTTCTGCCTAGTGATGCTGCCAGTGGATTTTGAGCCTATCCTACAGTTGTTGTCCTTTTCTGTCCTTAAGACACATATCTTATCTTTCGATGTGCATTTTTGCTAGTTGATAGATGTTTTCCCTCACCTTCCTTTTGTGTCCGTTTGTTCATATAAATCCTGGTAGAGATTAGTGCAGAGGTAATTAGCCTCTGCAACAGCTTTGCTGCTCTTCCTTCAATGATGTACTTTTGACAGTTCTTGTTGGTCTTCTACATACATCAGTTCTGAGCAGCCACCTTGTTTTCCCCTGCTTTCTGCTGCACTTGTTCCATCCAGAGCCATACCTTGCTCTGCCTCATACAATCTATCTCATATTCAAAACACATCATTTGAATTCTCAGCTAACAACATAGCATCATCTGCATACAAAAAAACAAAACATATGTATTCACATCCTTTTCCAACTTCTGCTGCTGAAAAGACACCAGAAAGGAAACAAATATTTGTTTGTGTGAGTGTCTGTATTGTGGCCTGCAGTATCTGAAGATCAGATGTGACAGCAAGCAGTAGACTTTGCTTCAGTAAATTTGGAAAGCTTCCTTAAATAGCTTTATTCCCCCTCCCCTTGAACAAGTTCTCAGCAGAACTGGAACAAAAACAAGCAAATAAACAAACGAACAACAAATATGGCAGGATGATGCCAGATTTAAAAAGAATCCCCCTAAGGCATCCTCAATAATATTAAGGCTATCCATCATGCTTGTGATAATACATAATTCTGTATCTAGCAGCAGTAAAGTGACAGTACTGTTTCTCCCATGGTGACTTTTTACAGACTGACAAACAAGGGACTTATAAACGGGTGATTTTAATGAGGTCAGAAGTATTCTATGTGTTTTCATAAATTCTTATAAATGTGTTAATGCCTGTTTTTTTTTTTAAGTCAAATACACAATGTAGAAAACTTCCAGAGTTTGGAAACACATAGGGACTTCTCGGTAAATAGGATGCATCATTTATGAGGCCATCACTTCAGTGTTTTCAGCCTACATTTTGTGTACAAAATCCACACCAGAAGTTTGCCGGCATCTCATTTCCAATAATTCCCATAATTTGTTGTGAACAGTCATTGACCACACACTGGCAGTAATTGCCATAGATGGCTGCTTCCAAATAGGCATAATCATTTTTGTGGCAGAAGATAGAATTGGCTTAGGAAGAAGCAGAGGGAATATGAGGTGTTAAAAGACTTAATTTATCCACTCTGCTCTTCTGTGCTGGGTTGCAATGAAGGTTTTTTTCCCTCTGGCTCTGTCACTGCAAGGGATCTAAAAGTCTCCTGTTCTTTAAAAATAAAAATAAAATTGGTTCTCCCTTGCAATGCAGCCTTCCTATTGCCATTTCTCTTACTTCCATCCACTGCTTTTTCTAACCTTTTTTTTTTTACTATGAAGACTTTGTCTCCAAACCTCTTCTTTTTTTTGTTTGAGGCTAAATGACAAGCCATGTTTAAAAATGAAAGAGGCTTTGGCAGTAGTTTGTGATTTGCCGTAAAGATAGATAAACTATTTTTCTACTTGCATTTTTACATGCTTTTGAACTGCTAGGTTGGCAGAAGGTGGGACAAGTAACGGGAGCTCACTCCGTTACGCGGCGCTAGGGACTCGAACCGCCGAACTGCCGACCTTTCTGATTGACAAGCTCAGCGTCTTGGCCACTGAGCCGCCGCATGCCTGGCCAGGAGTATAAGGTATCAAATTCTTTGTCAGGCACAAAATTGCTTCACCAGGGACACCTATAGCAAGTAAAGCACAAGAAAGATTTGAAAATGTTTGCTTTTTCAGTTCTGGTTTTTGTGTGTTTGTTAGCAGATAGGTGTGGCCCTTTTTCTGCACACCATTCTACCTTGACAAAACAAGTTGGGAACGTAGCCTCCATATGCACTAAGATGGGGAAGTAAAAAAATCCAGCCAAGAATTCTAAAATAATTCTGCCTAAAAACTAACTTATTCAGGCATGTAGTAATTAAACTGTTCATGACAGCATGTAATTACATCATTATGTACACAGTCATCTTTCTGTAATTTGGATCACTAGAGGGCAAAATGTCAAAGTCTCTATAATGATATTTAATTCTATTTTAACATATCCTAAAGGGATTTGTGTGAGTTTCTTTTCAAACTGGGGAACTTTTGTAGGGGTGTGTTGTCTTCCAAGCTCTTTAAGAGCTGTGCCTCTCCACGTAAATGAAATTGAAACAACAAAGCCTCATTTTTACACTTCATCCAACCCATTACGGAGCTAGACTGGTGGGAGAACATTACTGAGGGATATCCTTCACCATCAGGTCCCAAGGCAGAGCTGGAGGTGTTAAGACCCACCCCAAAGCATGGTATTTATAAATTTCTGCACTCAAGAAAGAGCCTGAACTGAGATCATTTAGTTATCTATTTATTTATAGTAATTTATGAGTTCATGTGTTTGTTTAGTTATACATTTACTTACGAGGTTATTTATGAAGTTAATTAGTCATTTACCAATAAGGATAGTCCACCCATTCAGGGTAGAAATATTGCTCTGGGTGGTTGCAAATATCTTTAGAAATGCAAGTGAAACTGATTTGCAAATAAAATAGAAAACTGTGTGAACACATGGAGAAACATAGAGAAAGAGATGGAAAATTAAAGCCTCTTCAGCTACATGAGGTCAAACCATTGAACTTTTTGTTGGAGACAGATATCTTTTCGGTTTGACAAACAGCATTCTGTAGATGCACCTAGAAAATAGCTGCTAGAATAAACTTGGCTTTAATGAGGTTACTCTACACCAACCCGGTTTTGTCCAACTAGATATATTTGGGTCATCCTCCACATATTTACCTTTACTATATTTACCTCTGCCACAAGGCCAAAAAGAAGGAAAAACTGTGGTCATTACACCATTGGCCACATTGACTCTTAAGATACCACTAATATTTGTCTATTTTTTTCAGGACAAGCAGGCATATTTCCAAATAAATAAATGTATTTGGGCTCAACAAACAGAGGTTGCTTAGCTCTACCATGCTACCCTGTATCCAGTTAAAATGTGTGCTTCAGGAAACTTGGGAATAAGTCTGTTGAATTAATTCACATTCACTTCTGAACAACAGGCATGGAATTATGGAGCATGAGTATTTTCTGCTACATCTTTAAGTGGCAGTGAGCTCTGCTAAACATGTATGCAAATTGCATAGTAAGCAATCAGTTTCTCCTCTTGAAAATGGCTGGCTTTCATTACTTCAAGAGGATAGGGCTTCTTTCTTAAATAAGCCTTGAAGTTCACTCTCTGCCCATAAAATGTGTAACATTGTATGGTAGCCATAATCTGTACCATCGCTCATAACTGGCCTTTGTTGTGTTTATGTACTCCAACCAGCTTATTATAGAGAGCAGAAAAGGAATGCTCCAGGCGTGTTATATTTGTTCTTTTATGATTATTCGTCTGTCAATTGTCAATGTAGTTTATTTCCTAATTATCCAATAGCAAGAATTCTGTATGATATATCTCTCTGCAGTCTATTCACATAGGCTAATTTGTATTCTCCAGATGTTTGAGATTACCCCCTCCCAGAATTTCCAGCCAATGTCTGATGAGCAAATTATGCTAAGCTTTGTTGACTGCAGCAGTACAAATCTGGAGTAGCTCAAAATCTCTTTCATTACTTCTTTCCATTCTCTTTCTTCTCTTATTCTCCTCTTCCCGTTATTGACCCCAAAGCAATTGTGCGGTACAGTTCTTCATTCCCATTAGAATCTGGAAGCTCTGAGTAAGTAAGTAGAGAATGAAAGTTTTGATGAATATTTAGGAATATGGAAATTGTTTTAATGCAATATCTTCTTGTAGGCTAAAAATGAAATCCAGAGATTTAAGTTAGCAATGGCAAACTTTGGGTGTCTAGAACAAGGGTCTTCAAACTTGGCAAGTTTAAGACTTGTGGACTTCAACTCCCAGAATTTCTGAGCTAACATGACTGGAGGAGGAATTCTGGAAGTTGAAGACCACAAGTCTTAAAGCTGTCAAGTTTGAAGACCCCTGGTCTAGAACATGGTGCACAATATATATATATATATAATATATATATATATATATATTGTGGGACAAGAGCTGTATTAGCCAGGAGCTCCCTCAATAGATATGTATCCAGTAAGAAAGCCTGCTGAGCCCAGGCATTTGATTTAAATATCAGGGCTAAATGGGCTTCAAAGTTCTTTTGTATAAAATTATTCTCCTGGTTATTCCAATGCAACTTTCTTCATGTCAGAAATATAATTCAGAACAAAGGGAACAAGCCATATCATAGCTGCTATTAAATACTTGCAAATCAGGAGTTTTTGATGATCTTCTACAAAGCATCTGGAGATGTAATAGAACTTCCAGATTTATCCTCTGCTCAGCCATAAACTAAAATATTCTATATTGTTCAGTAAAGCTACATTCATAATGTAGCTTAACCTACTCTCCAAATCACCTGAGGGCAGAAGTAAGGTTGGAAATCCATTAAAGAGAGAGCCAACTAAGGAGAAATTTCCTAATGGTGAAGACAATTAATCAATGGAACTTCAGAAGTTGTGGGTGTTCCATCACTGGAGGTTGTCAAGAAGAGACTGGGCAGCCATTTGTTCAGAATGGTATAGGGTCTCTTGCTTGATCAGGGTGTTGGACTAGAACAGGAGTGTCAAACTTCATTTCATTAAGGGCTGCATCAGGGTTGACCTTGGGGGAGGCTATCGGGTGTGGTGTGGTGGGCATAGCCACCTCAATGTCCTGCAGCCCCCTGAGCTCTGTTTTCACCAGCAGGGGCACGACGGGTCGGTCCTTCACCGTTTCCAGCGTGGCTCCGTGGGCCAGATCTAAGCACTCCATGGACTGGATCCAGTCCATGGGGTGCTTAGATGAGTTTGACATCCCTGGACTAGAAGATCTCCAACGTTCCTTCCAACCCTTTTATTCTATGTTCTATAATGTCTTTTTGTATTCCTCCCCCCTTGCTTTATAAAAATAGTATGGAACCTATAGGCTTAAAATTACTCACCACTATGAATTCCTCAAGATATTTAAACATTATGTATACTGATCCCCTTCTTTTTGGAAAGCAGGAGGGACTGTAAAATTAGCATGATCTCATCTCAACTCCATCCTAAGAACATCTACAAAGTAATTCAATCAAATGCTTGGATTTAAACTGATTTAGCTCATGAAATAATAGTAGCTGCAATAAATCATTTTCTTGTAATATAGTACAGACTATTGCAATACCACTCCTGTAAGTGTGGAATCTAATTTCAGTTGCCACTAAATTTCTCTTTAAATGAAACCAAAATTTGAAGCAAAGCTAGAGACGACTGCTTAGGTGAACACTGAAGGAATATCAAGGGGCCCTTAAAAAAAGTTCTTTATCAGATTAGCAAAACTTTTCTCATGGGATTCTGCACTTTCCTAAGCCTAGCATATGTCCTTCATAAAACTAATCTCTTTAAAGTTGAATAACAAACAGATGCTATTATTCCAGACATATTTCCTCACCGTTGGATTGCTTGAGATCTAACATATTCACGTTGAACCCAGATAATAAAGATTAAAAAAAAAACCCTACTCTTTTCGATCTTCTGTGAATTCTTTTGACTCCAGACAATTGATCTGAAAGATGCTGTTCTGGCAAAATATCATTTTGTTTATGTGTGCTCTTGCAACACAAGATACCCATATTCATTATAATAAAACCTATAGTGAAGAACTACTTAAAAACTCAGTGGTCATAAAAGTGATGGAAATATTGAAAAGTCTACCTTGTACAAACTGCAAAGCAATTAAGAACCAGGATAATTTTATCCAGCTATTTTTTCTTACACAGCTAACCAAAAGCCCCTGGTGTGCTTGCAGCAAGATTATTATATGCTCAAAATTGGAAATGCTCGGCATTACCCACAATGGAGGAACGGTTGGTAAAAATGTCAGAACTTGCCCAGAAGCAACCTGGAATTAAGGAGAAACTACCTAACAGTGAGGACAATTAACCATTGGAACAGCTTGCCTCTAGAAGTTGTGGATGCTCCATCACTGGAGGCTTCTAAGAAGAGACTGGACAGCCACTTGTTTGAAATGGTATTGGGTCTCGTGCTTGAGTATGGGGTTGGACTGGAAGATCTCAAGGTCTCTTCCAGTTTTGTTCTAATTGATTGAAAGAGGGCTACATTAATTTCTTTGATTACAGAAAAGACAATGCTTGTCTTTATGGATGACTGGAAACCCCTGTAGAATTTTTTTTACATGAATCAGGGAAATATCAAGATATGACCCATAGTTTTGATGATTAGGGAAAAAAATGGATAATAGAAAAAAAAAGCTTTTTTAAATTATAGAGTAAGAGATAACTTTATAAACATATTTGTACTTGCTACAAAGGAAATCAGAACCTTCTTTCTATTCCTTTTTAATCCTTCCTTTCTAAATCTTTCTCTTTCCTCTCTTCTTCTCTCTCTTTCTTTGCCCTTTTATTTCTGTATTCATTTGGATTAATTTTATGTTCTTTAAAAATTTTCAATAAAATTTATAAAAAAAACAAAATGCCCTGGGTACTCATCATCAGGAGGTGGAGATATACCTCTTGCCTATCAATGTTCCCTGTTATTGTTACAAGAAGGCATGTTGTCCAAAAACACTGACTCTTGGAACAAATATCCATTAATCCACTTCTTCTTCATGAACTCAAGAGTTCTTTTTTAAAGCCATCTGAGGGATTGAGCACCAGTGTGTCATATACAGTTAGTTCTCGACTTACAACCAAAATTGACCCCAGAATGAATGTTGTTAAGTGAAAAAATTGTTTTGCTCCATTTTACGACTTTTCTTGCCACGTTTGTTAAGTGAATCACTGCAGTTGTTAAGTGACTCTGGCTTCCCCATTGCTTTGCTTACCAGAAAGTCACAAAAGGGGATCACATGACCCCGAGACACTGCAACCATCATAAATATGAAACCAGTTGCCAAGCATCTGAATGTAAATCACGTGACCAGGGGGATGCTGCCGATTTTTCAAGGACACATTAACAAGTGTGAAGAGAAAGGCAGATGGTTCCCATAACAAGAGAACTTGTTTGCATACTCTATGTGAGATCGTGGGGTTGGGCTGGGAAATTCCTTCTTTAATATTGTGAACTGGCGCTAGAGAAATTCAGAGTTAGTTTTACCTCAGCAATAATCATGTTATGTATTCAATAAACCAGTACGTTTTTCCTAAATGAAAATGATCCTGGACTTACGAGTTCTCAAGCTGGATGTTGAAAGTTGCAGCGGTCATAAGTGTGAAAATGATCATAGGACACTTTTTTTCAGTACCCTTGTAACTTTGAATGATCACTAAATGAACTGTTGTAAAGTTGAACTGTTGTAAACCTGCATTAATGAATTACAATGGTCAATTATGGGCTGAGTGAATAAGAGTTTAGCTTGTATCGTCTAAAGCTCTTTCCAGTCAGATTGGGTTCTGGTTTCAAAATTTTGAATCTCATCACCATGGGCACATGGACCAGCTTCAAGACGGTGCCTCCTGTAAATCATAGCTGATGAGCAGATATATTAGTTTGATGGGATGCCTGGTAAATCCTGGGAAGACAGAAGAGAGAGGAGGACCTTTACAGAAAAGATGCCTTGGTCCAGGAGAGAATAGAAGTCTTAGAAAGAAATCCAGAGCAACTTCATCTCAGTTTCACTAAGTATAAGTTGATATGGAAAATTGCTTTGGCAGGCCTTCATGATTCCCTTACATTGTCCTACTGGCACTACAGATTTTCCAGATCAAGCAAGGATCTGTTGTCTTTTGGGAGCGGTGAGCACATATAGTATTTTTAAAGCATGCCACATCCATTCTAAATGGGCACTATGATGGACTTGCCTATTCACCAAATAGTGAATGTAACAATAAAGAAATAAAAGCTCACTTGAGTCAAACGTGGCCTCTAATCCGTGTTTCCTTGGCAACTAAATGAAAGTTGTTTGCTATCTGTGCTTTCCAACTTTTAATTTATAACCGTGGGATTTTCTGGTGTTGTTCCAGCTAAGTATTCAGTTCAGTCCTGCTCAGCTTTTTAAGATCAAGTAAAGCTGACCAGATATTATCATCTGCTCTGTGTATGTGTGTGTGTGTAGCCAGTTACACAATGCCTATTTGCCAAAAGGCCAGGACTTGTTCCCTACTGTGGTCTCTCATTTTCTAATATTCACAATCAAGCCAGAACCTACTTTGTTCTCCCTTTTTGCCAACTGTGCCTATTTCCTAAGCAACCGCTAGGATGAAGTCTTTAATCATTTCCTAACAAAACATTTAAGGTTTACAGGTAGTCCTTCACATACAACCATTGTTTAATGAAGGTTTGAAGTCACAATGGCACAGAAAAAAGTGAGTGATGACTGTTTTTCACTCTTATGACCATTGCAGCCTTCCCACGATCACATGATCAAAATTGGGATACTTGGCAACTGGCATGTGTTTAGGACAGTTGCAGGGTCCAGGGGTCATGTGATCACCTTTTGTGACCTTCTGACAAGCAGAGTCAATGGGGAAGCCATATTCACTTAACAACTGTGTTACTAACTTAATGACTACAGTGATTCACTTAACAATTGTGGCAAGGAAGGTTGGGTAAAGTGGAGCAAAACTCACTGAAGAACTGTCTTGCTTAGTAAAGGAAATTTGGGCTCAGTTGTGGTTGTATCTTGATTCTATATATAGATTCCATGTAGGTTCTTTTTATTGCAGATGGCAGCTTGCTTGGAAAATTTGATTCAAAATTAAAACACAATTAACAAGTTTGGGAATAGTACTTAGACTTACATACCGCTTCATAGCAGTTCACAGCACTCTCTAAGCAGTTTACAATTTTAGCATATTGCCCCCAACAATCTAAGTCCTCATTATACCGATCTTGGAAGGATGGAAGGCTGAGTCAACTATAGATATAGATATAGATTAGATATAGATATAGATATATAGATTAGATATATAGATATAGATATAAAGATATAGATATATAATTAGTTTGTAATATGACATACAAAGAAAATACAAAAGTAAATATTAGGGAAATTAGAGAAGAGAAAAGGGAAATAGATAATAGGGGAAAACAAAGGGAAAAGAAAATAAGGCATTAAACATCTACTCCCAACTTTTTATTTTTTCATAATAACATAAACTAGCCATTTCTTTAACAACAAATCTATCTAATCGATAAAACCCAAAATCAAAGTTTCATTTTTTTTCCACCTCAAGCACAAAGTCCAGAAGCGGTTTCCAAGTAGAAATAAAGGTGTTCATGTTTTTTTCCCCCTCTTTAATCAAAACAGTCAATTTAGCCATCTCTGCTAACTCTATCAGTTTTT
>JANHJO010002347.1:169373-179943 GCA_032468235.1 Pseudoxyrhopus heterurus | reverse complement strand
TTGGACAGCGCTGGCTCTTTGGCTTTGAAACAGATGAGCACCGCCCCCTAGAGTTGGGAACGACTAGCACGTATGTGCGAGGGAAACCTTTACCTTTACCTTTACAAATTATAATTAAAACAATGTATGTCTTGCTTCTTTACCATCCTGGAAGTGAATGCTACCACAAAATGAACATGCAAGTTCTCTAACTATGCTGGTAGGGAATTTTGGAACTTGTAATCTGCCATATCTGGAAGATACAGGGCTAAAGTATTAAATTGAAGGTGACATACTAAAGAACACGACTGCAGCAATACAACAGACTCCAATCAAAAGTATGTGTAGAAAGCAAAATCTCACAGGTCAGCTTTTACAACCTAAGCTGTTGTAGTTATACATTAAGTTACAAATATTTGGGAACATTTGCAAAAAAAAAAAAAGTTTAAACTGCTACCAGGAAAGCAGTACAGTATTGTGTATAGAAATTATTACTTTGATAAAAGATCTGAACATGAACTTCAGAGATTAACTAGTTCAAGCAGACTGCAGTTAACAGTCCATATTACAAGGTCAGAGTTAACTTTTCTACCCAGCAAATCACCTTTTTCCTAAGCCCTTTTATATCTATAACAGTCATGTGGAGTATTGCCAGTGTTTGAAATGATGGAAAATCCAATTCACATACAGTATCCACAGTTGCAATCACATGAGGAAAGCAGACACAATCAGTGCTACTGATTTTTAGAGAAGCAGCTAGCCTGGAAAATAAAAACGTAACTTGCAAAAAGACAGTAGCAAACCACTTCTGCAATTACCAAGAAAATTGCATTGATGTACCCATTGTCTCCAGGAATCAAACTGATGTTGGAATGTTTCAGACCCAGTATCTATGGGCAAGAGAATTGTCCATTTTGCTGGGGTTAGACCTTATGACTGGGCAGCCACAGATTGAAGACTGAGGTGACTTAAGGAAATGGGAAGAAGCAAATCAAAAGAGAATGAAGCTTAAATTAAAGAGTTGGGAAAGCAGGGAACAGAATTGTGATGGTCTAATCAAGAGGAAAGACACACAGCACATAGTCTATAACAGATAAATATTATCATAAATGAGGTGAAAGAGAGAGACAAGAACATTTAAAGAAATTCGACAAAGTGAGCTGAAAAGAAGGGATATGAAGAAATAAAGGCTGACAGAAACACATGCAGCTCAACTGAACTAGGGAGATACAATACTACAAACATACCATTGTCTTGCACAAAAAGGAGAGATAGAATCAGGAAGCCAAACTGTATCAAACCAACAGTTATAGAGTAATTGGGCAATCTCCTTTCAGTGTTGCTCATAAAGATATTTTGGTAGCTTGGGTTGCAACTGTCACAGACGCTGACAATCCTAAGAGGCAATGACAGCAATTCAGCAAAGTGAGGTGAGAGACTGAATTTTATTAGCTTGACTTAAACAAGTCAGGATTAAGGATTAATCAACAGACAGACTGGCAAAAGGGCAGAGTTAGGAATTACTCAATACAGAGACTGAAATAAGGTATATTTTTGTACAATACACCAGTAAGATTCAGAAATCACTACCGCACACTCTTGGATGTATGCTAGTTTTGCAAATGTTACAGAAAAGTCAATTGCCCTATGGAAAAAAAGGATTTACAATAGCTAAATAGAACCCCCATGTTTAAAGACATCACAGCTCCATATACCAGATGCTATGGAAGGATACTGTCTTTATCCTCTGTTGACCTTCCCAGAGATAGCCGGCTGGCAACCACTGGATGTGCTAGAAGGACTCTTACATTATTTAGGAAAATAGATAATCAATTACATTTATTATTCACAGCCCATTGGTAACAATGTAACATGAGCAATGAATAGGACTGGTTGAGAGGGTCATTGCATCAGAGTAAAGATGTGAGTTGTGGCATTACACTGCAGTAGCAGAATCCCAAGGTCACAGCGCAATAAGTTCAGCAACAGAAAAAATGCAACCACATAATGCATGGTTATCAGGTGTCAGCAAAACCGAAAAGTATAGAAACACAGGAAGCTGCAGTGCTTTACTCTAAATCAAATCACTGGTTCAGTTATCTCAGTAACATCCACACCGACTGGAATTGGCCCTTGAGAATTTCAGACATGTATGTATGTATTTTCTAATACTAATATTCTACCCTTATCTATAAAAGCTCAATCCAAATGTACAGAAGGATACCTCGTGATTTCATCCCCATAACAACTATATATTGAAATGTAAGATGGGCTGATACCTCTCTTTGAAGTCTAGCATCTTAAATAAATTTACAATCATTCTAGAATTAGCAGGGCATAATGAGAGCTGTGACTTCCCCATAGTCATTTGGATATGATTGGGGGTTGCACCAGGAGCATTATCATGCAAAGTAAATGCTCTGCACTGGGTGATGGACCCATCCTGTCACTTTTTAAAAACTCTTTGTGCCCCTTTACTGTATAAATACTCTCACATCATCTCTGGATCCACCCATTTCATTAAGTTGGCTCAATTGAGGGACTCTTGTTAGAGCTTTTCTGGCTCAATTTGGAGCAAAGTAGGATTTTTCTATTGTTGGCATTGCTTAACTTGGACAGAGTTTGTTTTTGTACAAGCTTTGGTCTCGCTTTACCCCGCATTAAAGGTCTGATACTAAGCAAATCCTTGCCCAACATCTGCTGCAACCTACCTATGTTGAGGAAAAATGTAGGCAACATTGTAAAGAACTGATCGTATGCCTTGCAGTCTATTTCACAAGTCTTATAAAAAAGTTTGATTTTTCTTTGATTATTTAAGCAGCATATATCCTCATCACGTCCTATATCCCAGCTTAAAGAACCAACTTATTCTTTCCACACAGATATCTTCAAATCTACCTATCAATATAGTTAATGCAATCATGAAAAATGCTATCTATCTTTTACATTTTGAGCTGAAGGGAAGACAACTGAAGGTCAGCTTCTAATATTTTGTGTGATATGAGAACACGGTAAAACTGGAGTGAAAAGTGTGCTGTGTGAGTACCATCCTTTGTCATAGGATGGTTTTCCTAACTGCATAAAAAGCAGCTGTGTCATCAACAGTAAACAAGACTTAGCCCACCTGAGGTATTATGTTGCACAGAATATTCAATCAATGCTCCGCTTGATTTTACGTATACCCTTAAATGGCCCACTGTCTGGCCACCCATAGCAAAAGAACAATTTCTTCCATGTAAGGGAAGAATACATAAACCAGGCAAGAAAGGTTTTTTTTCCCTTTTGTTTCAGGTCACTGCTGCACGACAACTGCCAACAAGAAGTAACCTCCAGGAGCTTCATTGTGTGATGAAATTAAGAAGGTGGATGGCGATGGATAAAACAGAGTATAGTCAAGTGTGACCAGAGTGACACTGAAATTTGTCAGAATTATCTCCAGGAAATGAACCCAGGGAGGGTAATTCATGAGCAAACTCAGCAGCTATCTGTAAAGATTTTTCTGTGCCACCATTACAATGTCTCCTGTTAGATTCTTCTCAGACAGAGTCAATACCAAGCCGATGCTTGGAGTCATTATAATTCTCTCATATTACCAAAAATATCCTACACGCACAGAATTTTGTATATGTATTAGCTGCCAGATGTGCCAATCTATTTGTGAGCTGAATACTGATTGCGCTAAGGAAATAGATCCTGGAGAGAGCTTTGATTACATTTCAAATGACCCTAATGATTCCTGCTGGTAAGGAATTTTGGAAGCTAAAGACCTACAACATTCAAAGACAGCTGCTTCAGATACCCTAATTAGAGCAATCCCTCATTCAAACAGAGGTTGAATTTACACAAAAACTAAACTTGGTTTAATTATGGTTTGTTGAATAAGTTACCAGTGATTTGCCTCATACAACATACCTAACCCAAAACAATGGCTTCTAACCTATACTGGCTAGGATAGTATATTATTATAAATAGGAAGCCATATTTTGGCTTAGCTAAAGTTAAGATAGAGGCAAGCCCCTTTTTGGATGAATCTTTGTACATATTATGTATTAAGTGGTCTGATTCCATTCCATTTATTTATATGACATAGAGGTCTGTTTTTATTTTGTTGTACGATATCACAAGCTGTTGAAAGTTGTTTTGGAGTAAGATGGGGCCTATATCTAATAGATCAGCGGTCCCCAACCTTTCTGGCTCTGTGGACTGGCACTGGCAGTGGCAGAGAAGAGGGGGGATGGTTTTGCATGCGTCCTCGCCACTTGCACAAAGGGAGCTTCGCTCTTGCGTGGCCCAGTTCCCAATGGCCTGCAACTGGGCTGCACACCAGGGGCTGGGGACCCTCTGTAATAGACAGCTGCTTTAAGAACTCAGTCCTAATCAAAATTTATATTAATCATTGTACTGATGAAATGGCATGGTTCAAATATAAAGATAATTCAAAATGTAGGTTACCTGTCACATTAAATGAGATACTGACAAACTTGTGGCTCTAAGACTACATGTGGGTCTAACCCCCCCTTTTTGGGGGGGCACTCCAGGCCTATTTCACAACACACTTTCTCACTAGCTTGATGTAGAAAATACACCAAAACGATTCCATTATTTATTTATTTATTTATTTATTTGTTGGTATTTCTATGCCGCCCCATTCCCACAGGACTCCGGGCGGCTCCAAAATAGGCTTAACAGATTTTTAAAAATCCCCCACATTCATAACATACTCATCTTACAGCTTTAAGAAGCTTGTTAAAGCTGTAAACTCCCTCCAAATTTAAAAGAAGCCACAGATCATGCAAAAACTGCCCAGCACTGCCATAAACCAAAAATCAAACAAGCCATATCATTGCTTTGTGTTATGTATGAACTAAAGTAGAATAATATATTCTAGTCATTTTAAAACATTGGGAAAGGGATGCTTTCATCCTCCTCCTCTTGTCTACATTATGCAAAATTTCACGGTTCACTTTTGCTTTTTTACAAGTGTTATCTCTTATATAGGTCATTTGCAAGTTCATGCCTTTAAGGAAATAAACCATGGTTAGCAGCGCCATGGTACATTATTTCTGTTCAGGATCCTTGGGAAAGCCTGGCTACTTCCTAGAATTCTTCTTGAAACTTTTCAAGCCCGCAGGACTTAAATACTTAAGTTCAGAGGCATGAAGTTGGGACTTTCTCACTGCACTTCAAGAGCAACAACTGATGTAATCCCTGATAAGAGTTCACTGAAGTGTTTCACTTTCTAAAAAGCAAGAGTGGGGGAAGGAAGGAAGTCTTGCCTCCAACTCTTTAGAAATCGACCAGTAAAAAAAAAATGCTCCCCTTTATTCCTCTATTTCTGGCAACGGGGAATGTATGGGCAGGGATGAAATGATTCTGTGAGGCAGAGGCCAGAGAAGAATTTCTCCACAAAACATAGAAATTATTAACAGAATTCAATATTGCAAGATGTGGTGATGGCCAACTAAGTTGCAGCTTAATCCTTTGCATTTCTATGAAGAGGTAAATTCAGTCATCCACCATAAAACAAAAATACTATCACAACTATGCTGATCCCCAGCATACCAACTGCAAAGGGACCACTCTTTCCATGCTTCCTGAAGGACCTGATGACCCATTGCTGTAAACAGAATACTTCACCTAACCAAGATGTACAGCTGTGACAACAGGAACAATATTTAGTTTGGAGAAAGCTTCGTTTACATGGGAAGATGGCAAAATGAGATAGAAGAGGGAAAGAATTTTATTACATTTTTGGACATTTTGGGGGGACAATCTTCCAGCTTAAAGATCAGTCTTCTGATCTTGCGGAACAAGCTTTTCATAATCCCACTGTCCTGGGTCCATTCTGAATGATTCAGGCAAGTAGGAAAAGCCTCACTCTTAAAAGAATTCTACTGCTTCAGGGATAGATGGACGGCACTTAGATTTTTCTAACGCAAGTCATTACTTATGCCTGATTTATGTTCACCCTATATTTTAATACAAACCCTTTAATGTTTCTATAGAACTCTCTGTGTTGTCTCTTAAAGGCCTGTGTTCAAATAATACCGTTTATATTCCTGAAGGGCTGTTTCTTTTCCTTCTCTCTGAACTGCATTCGTTTTTTCTTTATGCAGTATTCTCTTAGCCTATTCACTCATATTTTAAATCTGCAGCTCTCTCTCTCTCTCTCCTGGAGATTCTAGATGAATAAGTCAACTTCAACACTCATGTCAGATGGTAGACTGTTTCTCCTTTGTTTGTGCACAGATCTCAGCTGACTGATTTTTTTTTCTATTGGACCTACAATGATTCAGCTTTTTCCTTGGCTGTTCCACATCATTCTCTTCCCCGACTTTTCTTTTTGGTCTTCTTCAGACAAATTGATGTCTGCTAGGATCAAATTTGCCGCCTCCTTCTTCCATACACTCCACTCTCCACTAGCATCAGCCATCAACAATTTGGGCTTCCTGGAGTCCTTCTGCTTTTGTCTGAGTGCCTTTTATCAGCTACCCTTTGATAAGTAGACCAAGTACATATAGAGATTTTTGCTTCTATTGGAACAATTGCAAAATCTTACTTCTTGGGAAGGATTTATATGTTTCAGAAACTTGAATTCCTTCCAAAACTCCAAGCCAGAGAAAAAAAGATTCTGCACTTTTCCAACTACACTTGGGTCTGTACATACATGCAAAGGAAGAGTTTTCGGGGATGTCTGATGAAAACACAAGAGAGGACTCTTGGTGGCTGCTCCCAGGATTGAAACTCTCCACCGAAAAGATCAGACTGTTTGCCTTTCAATCACCTTTCTGCTGGCACACAAGAAGTTTTTACTTATGTAGTGCTTTGGTGTGTAAGTGGGTTTTGGCTGCTGAGTTGAGTTGGTGGTACAGTTGTTTATTATTGTGTTCTTAATGGTGCTTGAATTATTCAATATTGTTTTTATTCTTATTCTTAGAAACACTGAGTGCCATTCATTGGCAGAAATGCATGGTATATAGCCAATAAATAAATAAATACGTTCATAATGTCTGATTTCAAATAGTGCAACTTCTCATTTTACCTTTCTCTACAGAGGCATGGAATTTATGGCCTTCCAGATGTTGCTAAATTATCTCTCAATAGCTCTGTAAATTTGAGATTCTTGGACAAAGGACCACAGCTTCCCTCTGGGTTATAGACAAAGCTCTGGTGGACATAGACATCTTTTCAGTTACTTGAGCATAATAGTTGAGCATAATTGGATGAGTTCAAAAATCCCATTAGTTCTGGAACTAGATGGCAGCCAGCAGCTAGAAGTTCCACAAAGCTTGTAAATCTGATAACCAGAGGCATATGTTTTAAATAAAAATGTAAATAGCAAAGCAATTCAGCTAAGGTAGGATTCCAGAAGAATTTGACTACCTCTAGAATATTTTTTCAGCTTGCAGATAATTAAGCTTTTCATTAGCTTCTTAGTCCTTGCTCAACCAAAAATAACTACTAAATAACCCCTTTGGAGTTGTGAACTTCTCTTTTCATTTATGTTACTTTTTTAATGCTAATTTTTAAATAACAAGCCTCTGAAATTGTTCTGTATTGGACATCTACCAGGTTTTTATTCCTTTTATGCCTTTGGGAAATCCTTTCAATTGTAGCCCAGTACATCTAGAGAGCACCAAGATAGGGAAAACTGGTGTATAATCACAAGACAGGGAGGAAGCAGAAGTTTAGAGCAAGCATCTACTCACGCTCCGCCCCGCCCCCATACACTCAAAAGCAATATTCTGCACTTATCAACTGCTTTACATCAGATTATTTTAAAGTGGGAGTGGATTCACGCATTGTGCTATGCTATGGTTTATTTAGCAATGATTCGTTGAATAAAGTACTTGTACAAGTGGCAGCGCAGTAAACTATATAGCATGGTTTATAAACTGCAAAGGCTAGATTCAGATACATTAAGAGAAATCCGAACAAACCATACAAAGGATTAGCTTGAAATCAGATGATCCCAAAATTAGGATCTTGGAAAGCTTGGGTCATGGCACCATCTAACTGTGAGAATGAAGCCCAATGAATGAAGCACCCCAAGTTAGCTTGTTGGTTGACGGATTTACCTCTTAGCCTTGCTCTCTTGCCTTAGCTGTCTCTTTGGGCAATGAGGGCAGAAATATTCCCCTGATTCCAAGGCTCTGAAAAGTTTATATAGGCAACAAAACGGTTGACTATTCCTTTGTTTTTAACGATATGAACTTGGCCTCCGTTTTCTTAAAAATGTTAACTCTTAAAATATTATTAATACATGAATTAATACATGTGTCTTCTGTTTTTCTGCTGAATGTCATTTAACTTCAAGTATTAAGCTTTCACCTAATATTGCAAAAAACAACAGGTGCTATAATTTCTTCAGACATACTTGCATCTGTACTCATCTCAGTAAAAAGCTAGATGATCCAGATGCCTTCCAAATACCAGTATTATTTCCCACCTGCCCACAGTTGATCACACAGTCAATTCCTTGTATTCACCCATTGTCTGCCCACATGCATCCAAGCTGTTCTCCGCACCATAAAAATTGGCAATTTCCTTTAGTTTGTTGCTGTTTTTATTTTCAAAGGTTTTCAGGATGCCAAATTCTTCTGCAGCTTGTGTTATGAAGGGCCTAGGTAGTACAGAACTGTTCTGACAGAAAACAGATTTTATATAAATACCAGAACTTCACATTAGCATTTAAAAAAGGCAGACAGAAGATAAAAATAAAGTGTGCATTTCACAGTTACACTGTGAGAATTTCAGTCAACCCACTATTTGAAGAATGATTTCCCACTCCTGAAGCTGGAAGGCTGTTTTACAGTGAGAAAGCGGTTTGATGTTTGTATGTGCTAATCTTATACTTAGACTGCATCTATTTGCGAACACGCTCGAATCTTCCCTTCAGTGTTTAATCAAAAGAACTTCTCACACTACTAAAGAAAGAAAGAAAGAAAAAAACAACATCTTGCTCACAAGAAAACTATTTCGGGATGCATTAATTTAGGAAGTCATGTTCCAAACAAAAGAAGATGGTATGAAAACAAGCTCAGATATCGCCAGGAGGGAAAATGGTCAGCTTCTTTTGCAAGGCTACTTCTGAGTCGTACCAGCCATAAATTTAACTAACCCTTGGCTGAAAGGAAGTGGTAAGAAAGTGATAGTGTCCAAAGAAAGTGGTGTAAGCTACATCAGATAGAAACTGATCCTTCTTTCTCACTACACCACAATTAAAAAGGTTTGTGTATCAGATAAATGGGTATGCTTAAACTCTGCTGGTCTCTATCTTGGTGATCAGTTACAATTAAAATAATGTATGTTTCCACATGCGATACGGAGTGCTATTATTTTACTTTGTAGTGCAGGAAAGCCTAATCTTGCCATTAAACAGAGCAAGGTGGTCCAGTTTGAAATGGGAGGAGAGAACTTCTCCTAAAGTTTCAGGTATTCTATTGTCATTTTTAAAACACTACTTTGGAATGAAGCATTTTTTATAACTAAAGAGGCAGTACATCAGGAAGAAACTGTCTACGTCCTCGCTGTTTGCTATGCTTATTTTCTAATTGCAATGAGTTCATATAAGGCAATGGGGTTTTTTTTCATTAAAATGTCTCACCTACCTGCAGCGTGAACTAGTACAGCCATTTCTCACTGACACGTCAATCTGCCATTTTCAGTTGAAATCTAAGAGAAAAAACAGCACCATGCTACATGGACTAAAATCCACAAAAGGTTGTTTCAAATATTTAAGCACACATCCTTCCTGTTCACTTAGCATCGCAAGTACTGGAACAATGCCAAATGATAGCTCTCCCAAAGTGCATAATTACAAAAATGTCAACATATAAAACACCAAGCAATATTCAAGCATTTCTACAAGCTGGACTCTTCATATTTGGGCTGCAAAGATCTAAATGATCAGAAGAGGACTGCAAAATATTAGAATATTCTACATCTCTTTGAGGCCATTATAGAGCAGGGGTCTCCAACCTTAACAACTTTAAGACTGGTGGACTTCAACTCCCAGAATTCCTCAGCCAGCAAAGCTGACGAAGTCCACCAGTCTTAAAGTTGCTAAGGTTGGAGATCTAGAGGTCTTTGGATTTTTGCAGCTCATATATGACAACCTTACCATAAGCCGTATACTACTGACAGTATTTCCAAAGGCGAAAGGAGGGGGAAACAGCTTCACATCATATATAGCAGCTAGATTTGTGCATATTGCACAAAGCCGAATTTTACATAATCATTTTTGTGAATAAGCCAAAGTGGCTGGCTTCACAGCCTGAATGTTAAGCCAGAAAGTACAATTTATAAATCACAATGATTATATTCACAAAAGATGCTAAGACAAATCCAATTAAGTCACACCATGGAATGGTATTCGAACCAATGATGAAGTCCATTCCACATGGGCCCATTCCACATCACAGTAGGCTGCCAGAAATCCAAATAAGCTTCAGTCAGTGAAGAGCATCTGTTGATCCACTAGAACCGTGGCGTCAAACCTATGGCACGCGTGCCCAAAATGGCACATGTGGCCATGTCGACTGGCACGCCAGCCATCGCCCAGCCCAGTTCCACTGCGCATGCATGCGCG
>JANHJO010002347.1:122647-134466 GCA_032468235.1 Pseudoxyrhopus heterurus | reverse complement strand
CTTCTGAGGTCGGTAAAATGAGAACCCAGATTGTTGGGGGCAATATGCTGATTCTGTAAACTGCTTAGAGCTGTAAACCACTGATAAGAGGTATATAAATCTAATGCTATTGTTATATTATTGATTTAATTGTGAGGATTTAGCTTGAAGACAAAGTTGTTCCTGAAATACCACACTGGAACACATGGTCTCTTTGTAGGTAGGTTATGTGCTAAGTATAGATACCAAAAGCAGGATTTCTCTCTTTTGCCCTCTTTACTGTAGCTTGGTGAAACGTCCAAGCCAAGACAGCTATGATATTTTTGTGCAAGCCAAAATACCAAACCTAAATGAACATCCAGAGCTGCATAAATTGCTATTAAAGCACATGACCCATAATCCATTTTGCAGCAGTTACTCAGGATGTTGGGAAAACGATATATCCAGTAAGCAATACCAAAAGCCATTCAATCAGTGTACAAGATGTAGTGATGATTCATATCCTATCTATAGGAGGATTTGAAGTACATCAAGCAGGACAACAGAGTTGACCTAAAACTCCTCATTGGGTGATTACTCCAAAATACACAACTACTGAGGGTGTTCAACTGACATCTCAATGGTATGCTCATAGGCTCATCTGTCAAATCCATCAAATCCAACATCAAGTATACCAGGAAGAGGAGTAATCAGGCAGTTTTTGCATTGAACAGAGAAGACAAAAATCACACAGCACTTGACAGGCAGATACATTAATTCCTCTGAAGCTATTGCGTCAATACTTGGATTTCAGATTCACGCACAGGAACTGGCTATTGTTTGCCTTCAAGTGCACCTTCCACAAAAGCATTGACTATTCTTTCGAGATAATATTGCTGTGTACCTAATGGTGATATGGTAAGAACCACATTAACAGAATTCATGGATCTTTGCAAACATGATTCATTTGCAAAAATGCTGAACTATATGGATATTCCAAGGTTCTACACTTGGAATAATAAGAGATGGGAAAGAAGGAAGATGGGGAAAAGACTGGAGGAGTTCTCTGGAATTTTTGTAACCAATGTTCTTGCTCAAGTGTATACTGTTTGTACACAAAGTGGTGACCACTGCTTGAGGTTCCTTCTTCTTCACATAAAGGGGCTACTATTTCTCGAATCATAGAAGACTCGTAATGGACATGTCCTTCCATTATTTAGAGACGTCTGCAGAGAGAGAGGAGTTGTTGCAAGTTGATGATCATTGGCAACAAACTATGCAAGATGTGAAAGAACAAGAATCCCCAGAACTATGAGAGATTTGTTTGTCATCTTGCTATCAAACAATAAAATCAAAAATTCACAACAATGTAGAATCAGTTCAGGAGTGCAGTGTCTGAAGATTTCTTCCAAATTGAGAGGAGAAATATTAATGATCCTACCATCATGATCAACAAGAGGTATCATGAACAAGTTTTTCTGTATTTCCAAGAAAAACTTAGGAAATTGGGAAGAACTCTTGAAGAATGTAACTTGCCCAAAATGACAAATAGTACAGTTAATCAAAATGGTGTCAATCAGGAATTATTGCATGAGTTGCAATACAACAGAGACAAACAGCAGGAATTTATTCTACACGACAAGCCTCTATTGAATAACGAGCAAAGAGCAGTATAAAACTGTGTACAAGTGCTTGCAAAGCAATCTTTCTTTAATAATATTCATTGATGCACCAGGAGGAACAGGAAAGACATTTGTTACTAACTTGATCCTCACTAAATTTAGGAGAGATGGAGATGTTGCTATTGCTATAGTATCCTCAGTATTGCAGCAACACCGATGCCTGGTGGTCGGACAGTACATTCAAGGTTCAAGATATCCCTCAAAGTGAATGAAAATGTTCTTTGTAACATTGAAAAAGTCTCCAATGCTGCACATTTGCTTTGACAAGTGAGGCTTATTGTCTGGGATGAGAACCCCATGATTAGGAAGCAGAACTTTGAAGTCATGGGTGTGTGTGTGCTATTTTAACCATTTGCTGTGGCGGTATTTGTCAGCTTCTACCAGTTGTAAAAACAGGAAACAATTCTGACATGAATAAGTTATGCATCAACAAATTATATTTATAGAGAACCTTTGACAAGTTTCAGTTGAAGGAAAATCATGCAATTGATGAGGGAGAAGGAAGATATTAAATGTTGGAGTAGATAAAAATCAGAAAAAAATCAAAATGATAAAACAGAATTACCTGAACGTATGGTTTTGCCAGCAAGAACTATGGAAGAATGTATCAATTTCATCTACCCAACAATTCGGCAAAACTGCTCTCAAAGAACTCCATCTAAGTTCCCTTCAATGAAATGATGTGAAAAATCAGATAGCAATCCACCCATGGTCATTCTGTTTCTCTCTTTCGGTAATGATGACCCAGTGGATCACAGGTTGTTTAATAATAAATAGAGTGATAATCACCTTTGTCATGAACTCCTATGTTTCTGCTTCACTTTTCTCCCATTTTTTAGTATGCAGTGAAATGCCAGATAGTGTGGGATTGTTTTATTTATTGTATCCACACTGGGAGAATATTTTTAATAGGCTTGGAACAGTTCATGATCATAATCTAGAGTTCTAAGTTAACTTATGACCTTACTTTCTTCTGAAGTTTTGTCCTCTTAAAACAGAATACTAGAAGTTGAAGTCCACATATCTTAAACTTGCCAAGTTTGAAAAACATTGAAGTAAAGCTTTAGCTTTTAGTCAAGCTGCTGTTACAGCAATTTTTTCTTAAATGCTTACTTAATATTATTTTGAAACATGTACATTATCGATGTTTTATATGCAGATCTTGGAAAATGGGTGCTGATTAAAACAATGTTTTTTACTTCCCTACAGTCCAAGGCTATCCAAGCTCCCAGGATGGATCTTAAAAGATGGAAGCATTTTCTTGGACAAGGTAATGTACCAATGGGATTAGGATTCTCAGTAACTAATTAGGCGATGAAACCATGTTCAAGCAAAATCCATTTACCCAGTGAAGAAAATAAAGCTGTCATCAAAACGAGCAGCATTTTCAGGTCCAATTTTGAGCTGGGAAATCAAACATATTACAAAATATAATTTCTCCATTTATTTTTTCAGTTACTTTTCTTGGAAATTGTACCTTGTTTGATTAATATTCCCTGGTCTTGTGTCTTATAACGAATGAAAAATGCATTGGAACAATTACAGTTCCTTGTCTATTTCCAAGGTATTGCTTAAATTGTACTTGTATTAAAAGGGAGTGCTCAAGCTTGATCATACATGACCCTTGAAAGATCTAGTAAATCATCTCAAGCTTCCCTGTATGGCCAGATCTCATGTACTGGAAGATTTGTTTCAAGCCACTTTGACCAGCAGATTCCTTATGGTCTTTGGAAACTTTTGAAGGCACTTTTTAAGATTCCCCTGTCATGCAATGGACCTCTCAAGAGTTTGAGAAAGATGTTGCTTTGCAGAATAATTTAACTTTGGGACCTCTATATATTCCTGCCTTTATCAGGATAATGGGTCATCACCTTCCTGTTGCATCAAGAAGTAACAAACGGGTCAAGGAATCTTTGCCCTAATTAACTTAAGAAATGAAAGGGTTGTTAAAGGAAACATAACCAGTAGGCAAGATTTCCGTAACACAAACCCCTGTTTTTCCTACCGTACCTTTTTTAATGTACAGTAACTGCTATGGGCTTGACAGATATGCCCCTTAAAGATCTGGAAGTCACCCAAGTCACCCCCTTAATTATCATGGCTAAAGTTCACCTTGAACTTGGGTCTTTCCATCACCTTAACCACAACACCTGTCTGACTCTCCAGTGACTCTGATCCTTGAGAGAATTCAAAGGGGCACATAGTAACAAGTTTAATATTAGGACTTTCAGAGCAATTTGATTTAGCCCCGATAGGGTCCATTCAAGGGATCTAATTTGCTTAGAATGACAAATTACTTCCCTTGTTCTGCTCAGAATGGAGTTGGGGGTTAAAGGTGAACACTTTATTTTGTGAGGAGAATGTTGGTCTTTGCTGCCTTTTGGATGCAGTTCTTTTAGATCCAGTGTCATTGGGGCATTGAAATTCCCCTTGCTTACCCATTATTCACCTTCTAAATTCTCTTGATAAGGTTAAGGGCTTTCTGTCAGATATAATTGCTGATGTGTATAACTTGGCAAAGTTGTTGAGAGTTTCTTAAGAACTGAATCCAAATCCTAATGCTAGATACTTGAAAGAGCAGGATAGTATGTTATGTTTGGGAAAGCTGTGATTTCATAGATGGAGAATCCCTCCTCCAAAAAAATCCCCTTCTCTTTAGAATTATACAGAGACATAGCACAACTTTTCTCTACTTCCACAGAGGTAAAATTACTACAGTTTTCCATTTGTGGCCATTATTTCATCTCAGACCTCTTCACATGTGCTTCAATTAGTGATCCAGATGTTAAGGAAAGGGGCACAGAGTGCTTGAATTGACCTGAAAGCAAAGAATCTAGAATATTTATGTGGCCATACTTTGCTAAGGAATTAAAAGCACAACTTCAGTCCTGAAAGTCAAGTGAATGAAAAACGGGGCTTTAGTTAGTAGAGAAAGCAAAGAATCTAACGAGCCAAGGAATAAAAATAAAATAAACCAAAAAGGAGACAGAGGTAATTTTCAATTGTGCCCAGACAGATTCCTTGGTTAAAAATGGACCATTTGTTAACTTTTAAGCCTTTGCTGATGTCCAGTGTTGTTCAGCTCTAGTGCCCGATCAAGGAAGAAAAATTGGATTGATACTCGCCCAGTGGAACTGCATCTCCTAGGATTTATTTACCTCATCTGACTAACCGGTGAATTATTTTGTAATTTTCTTCTAAAATGTTATAGCACTATCAGTTAACACAGAGTTGAATGTCATCGTGGTCTGTTTACTTAGAGTTAAATTTCTATTTTCTTTCTATCCCATTTCCTAGGAGCTGAAAGACTGTTCTGGCCGTGTCTTTGTGGACTCTGTTCCTGAGTTTTGTTTGCCAGAGGTGGGTCTCCTTATTGGACACAATTCAAAATATTTCTCTTAGTGCTTTGGTAGTTAGTAGTGGAAGCATTGGTGTTCTAGCCAGAACTGCAGTATAACCCCAGAGAAATCTGATCGCTTACTAGTTTTGTATTCATGTCAGAGTGGCATCTTTGAATTAGGGATGGTCCAGAACATCCACCTTGCATGAGATAAAATATTTCTAGAAGAATACATCATAAGCTCTTACTGAAAAGCTATCTTTTCCCCCACAAACATTTAGGGCAGGTTTTCCCAAGTTTGGCAACTTTCAAGACATGTGGACCTCAACTCCCAGAATTCCCCAGCTAGCATGGTTGGCTGGTGAATTCTGGGAAGTCCATGCGTCTTAAAGTTGCCAAGTTTGGAAAATCCCGATTTAGGGCTTTTTGTCTAATTACTTGTGATACTTGTTTCAGTTTAAGGAAAACAGAATCCCAAACCTTAACTCTATTTTTTTATTTATTGTTTATTATTTAGATTTTATATACCGCTTATCAGGGCTTTACAGCCCTCCCTAAGCGGTTTAGAGTTTAGTATATATTGCATATTGCCCCCAACAATCTGGGTCCTCATTTTACCTACCTCGGAAGGATGGAAGGCTGAGTCAGCCTTGAGCCTGGTGAGATTTGAACTGCTAAATTGCAGGCAGCTGGCAGTTATGTACTAATTACTAAGTACTGCACTCTAACCGCTGCACCACCACGGCTCTATAGCGCCATCCCAAGGGAAGGAGTTGAAACAGCTTATGGCCAGGATGTGACGGGTCAAGATATTTTCTGAGCCCTCAAACCCGTGCAATATACTGATCTTCTATGGAAGGCAGATTGGTTGCAGTTGTTCTTTCTGCAGTGTTAACTATCTGTTGGGAGTCTGTCAGTGGTGGGATTCTACCGGTTTAACAATCAGTTCACTTTGCGCGCATTCCATTCATAACTAGCAAGAACCTTATCCCTTCCTGGAGCTGCAGTAAGGAAAAACAGCTGAGGCGTGGCAATGCGTGCTGCCGTGCCAATAAGCTGGCCTTCAACCAAGGGAATAAAAGGTAAGAATAGCGCAGGGGTAGGCAGGCCAAAACTCATCACTGAAAGAACCAGTTTGCCCGAACCGGTAGAATAACACCCCCGGAGTCTCTACCTATCCTGTTTGATTGCTGTACCAAACCAGACAATTATAGAAGGACAAATGACAGACACAATAATTCTTCTGTAAAACTATATTGATAGCTCCTGGGGCTCTTTGAACTTCCTGAGTTGACGCAGGAAGAACATTCTTTGTTGTGTCTTTTTAATGATGGTTCGAATGGTAGGTGTATACTTCAAGTTTGTGATCTGTAAGTGTTTTAAGGCTAACCTAGGCTTCTTTTTAAAATATATGTGTGGTGTATCAACCTAACTCCCCAAGCACTTTCTCCTTTGCATAACATTGCAATTGCAAAAACAGAAAGGTCCTGGTCCCAAGCTTAGGCCTCTGTTACAGTCATGATTGCTTGGAGAAGTTACATTCAGCATAAACTTAACGTGTTTCCGATAGTGATACACAACAACAAACCCAGGCATTCCTGCCTTTGTATGCCACCATTTAGACTTCCTCACCTGGGTTCGTCTAATGCAGAGGTCCCCAACTCTGGGAGTTGAAGTCTGCAAGTCTTAAAAGTTGCCAAGTTTGGGGACTTCTGGTCTAATGCTTCCGTGTTTTTCTTGAAAGGGTAGCTGCATGAGAAATAGGCCACTGATTTTGATGTCCGAAAAAGAGTTTTAGGACTGAAGAGAGTCTGCATTCGTGAGCAGGACCTTGCAATTTGAGCTTTTTAGGTATGGTTTTAGGGAAGATTCATATTAAAACGAGTATTCATCTAGTTAATATTCATTTTGAATATATTGCTATCCTTCAAATTTTAGACAATTAAGGTAGGTAAAAGTATATGCAAACCACTTGGAACAACTTCCTATTTGCTTTTATGATGTCTGTACTTTATATCCTGAACAGCACAGAAGAAATGTAGATGATCTTATTTGCACCTTATTTTGCCAGTTTTTTCCTGCCAGTTTTAAAGACAAAAAGTCTTTAAAATCCTTGCTATTATTTCTGTTCATGAACTTTTGGAGCAAAATTTACAGTGATTTGCATCTATTTGACTCACAAAATGCCTGGTTGTCTTGTACAATTTTTGCCAGTCTTTTTCCACATATGCACTACAAATATTTTAAGAAATACACTTTTTGTTGGTTGTACTATCAATATTATGCACACCTGAGGCCCTTCAGTAATTCAGATCAGGAAAGTCAACTCAGCATAAATCACCAAAGTAAAGGATGAATGGGTTGTAAGTATTAAATTACATTTGTAGTCAATTTACATAAATAGAATTTGTGGGTACTTGACTAACAATCATAAATTCCAATTTCTAATTGCTGAAGTGTCTCTTAAAACAAAGTCCTTGACTTACAAGTTTAAGGACAATAAGCATTCTTAAAAACAAAATGCTTGTAAAAATCTTTATATTAACTTGTATGCTGAAGTATAAGAAAAACTGTCTCAGTTAAATACTTGGTGAATAAGAACTCAGTATAGGTTATTAAATTTAATTATCTTGTTAGCATTCCAAACCATCTGTCTTTTACTTGTAAAAAGGATGTGATAATGAATGTACTTTTCATAAGTGGTTGATGGCTTTCATTGCTCAAGTTTAATTTGTTGCATTGATTTTTTTAATGAAACAAATTGGGAAATGTGGTTACCTAGACTCCTACAGAAATATTGTGGACAGTCATTATGCCATATTAGGTTAAAAAATAATCCAACAACTGTTATTAAGTGAGCTACATTTTGTTACAAATAACTTACAAATCTGATGGATCATCATCATGTACATATCCCTTAAGATTTATATCCCCTAAATGGTGTACATTTGTGTAACATTGGTCTTAATGTATCCACCAACATCTTCGCACATACCAGGTTTCATGTTTCACCTTCTATTATATTTCAATTCTCAATTAAAAATGGAAAACATGCTCCAAAGATCAAGCTTCAAACATAATTTGGTATTTCTTGCTTCAGCCCGGGGAGCCTTCGGGGAATGGCGCTTCCCCCGACCCAGCCTAGGCAAAGGGCGGTCAGGCGGAGGCTCTGGGGCAAGACCGGAGTTGGGGAATGGCGCGTTCTCCGACCCGGCCAAGGCCGGTGGAGGCTTCAGGGCAAGCACCAAAAGGCAAGACAAGAAAGCGGTTGAAAGCTAACCAAGGAAAGAAGCAGCCTGAAACTAAGGAGAAATTTCCTAAGGGTGAGAGCAATCGATCGATGGAATCGCTTGCCTTCAGAAGTGGCTCAATCACTGGAGAGTCTCAAAAAGAGACGGGACAACGATTTGCCTGAAAGAGTATAGAGTCTCCTGCGTGAGCAGCGGGTTGGACTAGAAGACCTCCAAGGTCCCTTCCATCTCTTATTCTATAAAAATGTCTATAATTTATAGTGTAGTAATTCAGAGAATTTCATTCAAAAATCCATGCCACCTAAAATGTAGAGTAGACAAAGCCCAGAAAGACTGGTCAGATAAATTGATTTTGATTAACTAGTAATTTCTAATAGCGGTCTAACTATTTAATAAAAAAATCAAAGTTGCATTTCCAAGCCACAAATATCCTCCTCTTGCCTTAAAATTATTTTGCATTGTCTGCTGCCATTATTAAAAATATTTAAAGCTTGACATCATATACCAATTCTTGCAAATGTGAGATAAGCCACAATGAAAGAAAAAGTCAGTGTGCTGGATTTACTTTACGTGGAGTGTGAGCTCACTGGAATTTGATACACAGTACAGATTTTAAAAAATATAAAAATGCAGCAACAACAAAACAAATAGAAAATTTTCACTATCAGTGTGGGAAATAATATTAAACTGATCAATTGCATAAAAATCTCTGAAATTTAAGTATCAGAGAGAAATAATTTTCACATTTCATCCATCCAACAGCAGCAACCATTTTGTTTACCTGAGGTATCAGATGTGCCTTTCCTATACAACAGATATTATGCAAATCTGTTTTGATTGTCTCAGGATGTCTCAGCTCTCTCCTCCCCGAGATCCGCTGCTTTTTGTACCCTGGTGCCTCCACCTTTCTGTCTTAATGTGGCTGCTTAGTGATTTCTTCTGCCAGTCACATGGATGTGATTACCTGATGCTTTCCCACATAACCCTGGCATGTGAGACAGGTAAGAATTTTACAGGTTATGCATCAATGAAGAATAAACCAAAAAGTAGAGAAAAATAAAGTGGATACAAGTGAAATAAATGCAGTAGTGTAAGGCATGGGACAGCATCCCTTCTCCTTTAGAAGGACATCATTCTCACAAATGATTTCTTTATTTTGTTAGATGTTTATCCTGTCTTTATTACTTTATAAGGAACTCAAGGTGGAGAACCTATCTAATATTCCTTCCTCCTCTTAGTTTCCCCACAACCACAATCTAAGAAGTGGTTTTGGGCTGGGAGAAGAGTGACTGGACACGCAGCCATTTCTTCAAGCCTAAAATGGGACTAGAACTCAGAGTCTCTTGGTTTCTAGGCCGGCACCATAACCACTACTTTGTTTAAAAAGGAGGAAGGAATGTCAAAATAACTTGTAAGAATTGCATGCGAAAACAGGGTTGGAGGAAGCAAACTCGTAAAGCTGCAAATGTCACAGATAATAATATTCCGAATAACCTCCCATAGAATGATGCAAAAGACAAGAGAGATTGCAGCAAATTACAGTCTGAGATGGACCTGTTAGTAGGAAAGGAGACTAGAATGAGCAGTGATACTTTGCAAGATGCATCAAACCTGAAGTCAAGATGTTAGTTATTTATGTGCACAAGGCGACCATTCTTTTTATTTGAAAACTACTCGGTCTGGCGAGGTGGACAGCTGGGCATGACAAGGAGTGGCTGGGAGGGGAGGGGCAAGGTGGGGCTGGGCGTGGCAAGGAGAGGCCAGGTGAGATGAGGGGCCCCTTGACATGAGTGACATTGAGTTGGCCACACCCACCCAGTCATATGACCACCAAGCCACGCCTACCCTGTCGGTTATTAGGGCAGAGAACCAGTTGTTAAATTATTTGAATCCCACCACTGCCTTAGTCCATGGACCAGTAGCAGTCTGCGGCCTGTTGGGAACAGGTGAGCATGTGAAGCTCCATTTGCACAGGTGCAAGAAGCCAACCCCTCCTCCCACATACCACTGCCACCTGCCCCTGCTGCCCCACAGACATCGCAAGATTGGGGATCATTGCTCTAGCACCTACCATGATAAAGTAGAATCAAGGAACACCATCAGATTCTATTCTGCTTTATTTTAGCACACAACCAACAGATCTTCGTGAATTACTGCCTGCAGTACCCACCAGCTGTAGAAGCTGGCAGTTAATAGGTTTAAAAGAATAGTGTTAAATCAAACAGGACTCTGCATGCACATTGTGCAGTCGTCCAGCCCCTCAGGTCGATTATTGCTTCTCTTCCTGTCAAGTAGATTTTTTTTTCCTTTTATGTAGGCTTTTCCTTTCAAGCAACATCAAATCGTTAACACAGCCTTGGCTCTAAGAAATGGCTATTATTCCAGCATTCTGAAGAATTGATGAGCCTGCTCTTGTATTTGTTCTTGGGAGTTGATATATGAGAAGAGAGATTTGGAAATCACAGAAAGATTTAGCATAGCATTAAAGGGATTATGATGATAACCAGGTGAGGCGTGTTCCTTCGATAATAATATTAAGGCTGCTTCTGGATTACTCCAGGTTTCCGGCAGGTTTTCTGCTAGTGTAGGATTTTCTATGAAACCTCTTTTTCTGAAAAGATGTTAGGATAATCTAACATCTAAAAGTGTGCCTCGTACACTTAATAATCATATGGACACAAATTAGCAATCCTTAAAAAAATCTATATAGATTTTTTACACTATGGATCCTGTATCCAAGACTCTTCCTTAGTGTACCAATATTATTATTTTTTAATAAAATTACAGGAACTAGGATCCATATTGAATTTCTAAAAAAAACCCAAATTTTTGTTTCAATTTCATGCTTCTGTTTTGTGTCAGATCTTGCCTGACCTAGCTGTATTACAAGATATTACTACAATCCCAATGGACGAGTATTAATATACCAAAAATAATGCCAAAGATTACTACAAGTAGTAATCCCTTAGCAACTGTTTGTAGCTACAATGGACCCCAAAATGCTACTTATGACCTAATTTTGAAGTTCTGATGTCCAGTTCCTTTCCCATGGTCACATGACCACATTTTTGGGCACTGGGTCACCATCCTTATGAGGTGAAGGAATTGGATATGACTGTTCGCAGGCCCAGAAAAGGGGAGCAAGGTTTTTGGAGGAGTTGGGGGGGTGGCAATGAGCTCCAGGGGTGAGAGAGAGCAATGTCCCTTTAAGAAAAAGGCGAAAGAGCCATAACCAAAAAAGGAGGCATGGTTGTCGTGCAGGGATGCAAATTAAATTGAGGGCAATCCACATGTGTTGTTTCCAATCTGTCTTGTTTACCAATGTTTGCTCCCTAGAGATTAAAATGGACGATCTGAATCTTAAGCTAGCCACGAACAGGGAGGTCAGAGACTGCTGTGCTATAATCCTGAGAGTCATCTATTCCAGACAATGCCATCAGGATGTTGGGTTTTTCAGCTGGACAGGAACTGTGCTTTGAGTGGAAAATCCTGTGGTGGGATGTATGTCTTTATATGGAGCTGCAGTGGCTCAGTGGTTAGAACACAGTACTGCAGATCAGCAGTTTGGCTGATCGAATCCCACCAGCT
>JANHJO010002347.1:110222-120300 GCA_032468235.1 Pseudoxyrhopus heterurus | reverse complement strand
TTTAAAACAGTAAGATCCTAATCACGATAACTAATGTTTCACATTGATATCAATGGGACCTATGAAGTCAATCTATTTTCTTTTCCACAGGTAAATAGATGGATACACAGACAGACAGATAGACAGACAGACATAGATTTTTCATAATTTGTATACACTGTTAGTGAAATGAGAAACAGTTGCTTTCCATTTTTTTCCCTACAAATCCTCAAAATGTCTTTATTTGGGAGGAAAATTGTTTGGGGGGAAAATTGTAAGAGAATCAGGCAGCTCAGAGCAAGGTTTTCAAGAGAAGAGATCAAGACAAATATCTGTTACATGTGCAGATTTCTATTTGTATAACAGTAAAAGTTATTTACATGATAGAAAATGTAAATATTATTATTAATATATTATTATTAAAGCATTCCACAACTAAGCAAGCAGTTTGCTGCAGAAGTACCCAAATATCATATGAGTACTGAATATGGAAACTCTAATTTTTTCTCAAATTCTGGATAAAGTTTCTAAGATATCTACCAATAATTTGCCATGCCGTTTTAATGGCTTCCAACCAAATTAACCTCAAATTCTACTTTGTATTTTAAAAAGTTATCACTCGCCTTAAGATATGGTTTATTTTTCTGTAGTTTAAATTTAAAAAAAAATACTCTCACTGCTATGATTATCTCCTGAGAGAACAGAGACTGAACAGATGGAATTCAAATTTTGTAAAGCAGGCAAATAAGAAGATAGATGATAGTTTCCTGAACCTAGAAAGCAACCTGAATTAATCCACATGCCATAATTCCTTGGTTTGTGTAGGTATGTATATGGGTCTGTGTGTCTATATGTGCAGTAGGATATCTCTGAAATTGAATCATTAGCATAAATGTTGAAATTGCTCATCATTATTTATCTACTATATTAGATGTAATAGTTAATACTTAAAAATATGTTTATAAAATGGAAATTTCTATCTCATAATGCTTTGATTTCTACCAGTTTTTTTATACTAACTT
This sequence comes from Pseudoxyrhopus heterurus, assembly GCA_032468235.1. Lineage (NCBI taxonomy): Eukaryota > Metazoa > Chordata > Lepidosauria > Squamata > Pseudoxyrhopus > Pseudoxyrhopus heterurus. Next base: position 119,299 of record JANHJO010002347.1, on the reverse strand, counting down.
GCATTGTACAATGGGGTTTCTGTGCTCTCAGTATCCTCAATCATGCAAAATGCCAAAAGCTTCCAGCCAGATCTCCTTGTTTAATCATGAGATATGAGAATAAAGGAAGGGTGAATGAATACAGGAAGATATAGATCAAGCAGGTGTGGCATCAACCTCCAAGAGGCTCCAAGACAGATGATACATTTTGCTTTATAAAGCTATGTGAGGAGAGCTATCGAGAACACTATTTCGGTAAAACATCAAATATTTTTCTGGATGTCCTCCTTATTGCAGCAAATCCCAAGGTCAACTGGGGATAGGGAGATCAAAGAAGAATAATTAATTATTGGCAGTTTTAGCACTAACCTTAAAACCTTAGTCCAATGATCCATTACCTTTTGACCTTATATTTTGTTAAGAGTCCTTACAGAAAGGAACGAGCCTCTTAATCTCACCCAAACTCCCAACTTTTTTGCAATGACAGTCCTAAAAGTGAAAATCTTAAACTCAAAAGCGGATTGTAATTTCATATGAGATCAACATAGGGAACAACAGGCTAAGAAATTTCACTAAGTAGGAAGGTCACTGGAATCTGGTAACACCAAAAAACTACCACATTGCTAAGTGCATGTGATGAATAAATAGGGACTAAGATTCAGTTCATGCATTTGGGACATCTGTTTTAAGGCTTAATTAATTATCTGCCAGGTTGTAAAGGAATTGATTAAATCCTAAATCACATTTTTAAACCCTTCATTAGTATTCTTTCTTGGTGCTTGGTCCTGTAATTATTTTTTCATTCTCTTTTTATTTTAATAGTGCCTAAAACTTTGTTCTCGTAATAAAATGCCCAATTAATCAAGCACTGATTTGAGAGTGTTATTTTGAAATATATGTCTGTTGGTTAAATTACAGTATTCTCTTGCAGAACTACATTGCAACAAAACAAGGAACCGGCCTCTAGAATCACCTTTATTTCCAAGAGCACTCTTCGGTTTCACATCAGCCAGTAGATATTTGTATGTGTGTGGGGGGAATGAACAGTAATGGATGATGGTTGCAGCCTAGTATTTTTCTTATAAACATACCCATCTGCCCAGGAAAAAAATATATCAGAAATAGCAAGACTGGGAGTTGAACTTGACGATGGGAGGCGGAGAGGTTAGAGCAGTTCTTTTCAAACTTGACAACTTTAAAATGTGTTTTAAAAGATGTGTTAAGATTTAAGCTTGCTGACTGGAGAATTCTGGGTGGTGAAGCCCACACATCTTAATGTTGCCAAATTTGAAAAACACAAGTGGCAAGGAACGAGCTCAGCAGTTTACCTTCTGGCACGCTTATGTTTTTGCTGGCTACATTTCAGTGGCAGCCATTTTGGGAATGGCAGCCATTTTGGGAATGGATAGCCCATCACCACCATGACAGTCATTTACTTTGAACACCTATGATCTGCTTTCAAAATGTCAGATATATTCAGTAACCCCCAAATATTGAAGAACCTGCATTAAAAGCCATGGTGATGCAGTGGTTAAAAGTCAGTACTGCAGGCTACTTCTGCTGACTCTCACCAGGCTCATAGTTGACTCAGACTTCCAAGGTCGGTAACATGAGGGCCCAGATTATTGGGGACAATATGCTGACTCTGTTAACCACTTAGAGAGGGATGTAAAAGCACTGTGAAGTGGTATATAAGTCTAAGTGTTATTGCTATTGCTAATAGAAGTACACTGCCTTATTTCACTAAAAATTCACCACTTGATTCAATAAATATTAAATATCTTTAAACTTTTGTCATGTAAGATTTGCTGCATACTGCAACTATCAGTATCTGAGAGGGAAAGGGGCTATCTCTATGAACCCTGATGTAAATTTTTAATTTGATTGTGTTATTGTTTTAGAGGTTATTCATCATCTTAAATAGCTCTGCATAGAGTACATTATTTATAAACACCATAAACAAGCAGATATATATTCTTGATTTCTTTTTAGACATTGTGTCAGCTCTCACATGCCTTTTATATTGGCCATTTCCAATTCCAGCATATTTCTCTATATTCATTTCAGCTGTTGTACCTACCCTATAGTCTGCCTAAAGTGAAAAGACACCTCTCCTGTGGCTTGTTTAGCTACTCGGTGAATTTTACATGCTGACAATAGCTAGTATAGTGTGTGTTCTGTCCATCATAATAAATTTAGTTTAAACTGTTTTGCAAAATATCTTCCCTTGAGCAAATCTGCTGCCAAAGTTTTTCTGGAACAATTGAATGTTCCATTAAAGGTCTCCCATGTAACCCTTTGTTCATTTTCTCATCAGTCCCAGCTGTGAGTTATGCAGTCATAGTTCAACCAAACAACTCCACTCTTTCTTCTTTGAACTTGCTATAATGTGAAAGGCATACAAAAAGAAAGATTGACTCAAAAAACTTGAGCCAGTGATATTTATATTGCTGCTACAGTTACACTGTATAACACTATCAACATATTGGTATACCTGAATGAAATTCAAATAGATATACTTATTTACACATTTTCCTTCTCTTTTCGTTGCTTTGTTTTTTTATTTTCAAGATCAGTCATGCTTCTCTCATACCAGAACATGCTCCAAAGGTAGTTAGGATCACAATAAAGAAATGATGTAGGCAGTCAAAGGCTAAATTTAGTATGATTGACATTATTACTTTCCATATTATTAATTGAATGTGCTTCTTTGAAGAGTATTCAGAAGCCACAATTAGTGCAGCACTGCTGTTCCGTGAGCTGCAGTGGCTGCCAGTTTGCTTCCAGGTGCAATTCTAGGTATTGGTTATCACCTTTGAAGCCCTACATGACATGTGTGAAAGCTACTTGAGGAATCATCTCACTTCAATGGGACTGGCCTGCCCCACCAATGCTGGAAGAAGAGATATGCTGAAGACCCTATTGGTCAGATAATTCCAGCTGGTGGGGTCCAGGAGAAGAGCCTTTTCTGCCATGGCCCTGGCCCTTTGAAACATCTAGTCCCTTGAAGTGAGATTGGCTCCCATTCTCCTGACCTTCTACAAGAACCTGAAAACCTGCTTTGCAGTTAGTCTGGGACCCCAATGGGGGAGTATCTGGAGGTAGTTGATGGACCAATAGTAGATTCCACCTCTCCCATTCATTCTCCTCTCTCCCTCCCCATTTTTTAATTATATCCTGTATTATTATTGTGGTTTTACTGTGACTATATATATATATATATATAATCTTTATTGCTTTTAATGTTGTAAGTTACCCAGAGTCACCTCATAGGTGAGATAGGCAGCAAACAAATTTAATAAATAATAATAAATACAGTAATAGAAAATATAAAAACCTGTAAAATAGAAATAGAATGACTGTGGCAAAAGAAAGCAAAAGTAGTACCAATAGTAATAGGGGTCTTAGGTGAAAACCCAAAACAATTGGAGAACTACTTGAATATCATCAGCGTTGAAAAATTCACCATCAATCAATTGCAAAAGGCAGCTTTACTTGGAACAGTTTATATCCTGCAACAATACCTCTAACACCATAAATCATCCACATCTGCCAATCCCAAATCCTTGGAAAGGACTTGATAGACACAAATGTCAAATCCAGTCTGAACATCTGGCTGACTGTGTGAAGAACCATAATAGTCCCCTTGTAACATTTGGTGGAAGATTTCTGGGGCTATGGCCATGTTTTCAGAGACTATGAATTTCAGAGATTTTCAAGTATCTATTCCTACATTTTTCTTTTCTTTTCTTCTAATTTTATCTTTTAGTATAAAAGATATAATTTTATACTATTTTCATCCTTTTATACTCTTTGTGACTATGATGGGTTTCAGAGGAACCCAAAGGTGGGTTTTCACAACAATGTTTTCAATAGCTCCAGAGGAAGCCTGATATGGACCTGCTTTGCCTCTATACCTATATAGCACTTAAAAATCTTTCAGATTTCAATTTTTCCATTTTTTAAATTCACAACCAGCAAAGGCCAAATTGCCCTGCACCATACACCAGGGAGCAATGTTACTAATGTTATCTAAAGTTTGGGTGGGAATTGCTCACAAAATCTCTCAGATGCTGTCCCTAAAAAATATTATTTCAAACTAGCTGAATACCCGGCATTGCCCGGGTATTTTTTTGTGGAGTTGTTGAGTGCTCCCCCTCCTTGTTATCTTCTTCCCCCTCCTCTTCATCTACTTCCCCTCTCCTCCTCTTCCTCATCCTCATGTTCTTACTCCTGTTCATCGTCTTCTCCCTCCTTATCATCTTCTCCCCCCCCTCTTGTTCATCTTCTTCCCCCATCCTCCTGTTTGTCCTCCTTGTCTTCTTGCCCATCCTGCTGTTCTTTCCTCTCCTCTTCCTCCTCGTCTTCATTGTCTTTATACCCCTCTTCCTCCTCTTCATCATCTTCTTCCCCCTCCTTCTCCTCCTGTTTCTCCTCCTCCCCCTCCTGTTGCTGCTCCCTCCGTCCCTTCCCCCGTTGCCTCCTCCATGGTCACAGGCGTGAAGTCAGTTGCTGGGTCTGCCATCCCCTGGGCAGCAAAGGTGGGTGCGGGCTGCTCCGTCCATGCTCCCGCTGGCTTGGCCTATGCCTCTATGCATGGTGGGCTGTGAAGGCATAATCTGAAGGCATATTCTGTCCATAGTAGAACTCTCAGATGAACGGTGGGCAAGATTTCTTTAATCCAAGTATTGCTGGGGGCTGGTATGTATATATATATGAAAGGAGCATGGAGAGGACTAAGTTTAAAAATCTTATTTTTCCAAATGCTTTCTGGGTCATGTTTTCAGATGGAACTGATTGACCTGTCTACAGTGGATGTGATCCTGATCTCCAATTACCACTGCATGATGGCCTTGCCCTACATCACAGAACACACTGGGTTCACTGGAACTGTGTATGCCACTGAGCCAACGGTGCAGATCGGCAGGTAAGAAAAATCCACTTAAGGCAGTGTTATTGCTTTTCTTCTGCTGCTGAAAGAAGTTGCAAAGGGGAAGAGAAGGGGTAACGGACAGCAGAGAAACATTGCTTCTCATGAACTTGAGAAACTTTTAACAGGGTGGAAAATAAGCCAAAGACGTCTTGGAAACTGTAAGCATGTGTACGTGTTTAACTCCTTGTTTCCCAAATGTTGAAAACCAATCCGCATTTGGCAAAGTGATATGAGTGTTGCAGTACTGAAGAAAGATAGCCAAGACGATTATGGCCCTGCCACTGTGAAGAAAAAGGAATCTCTTGACACTCCCCAAATTTTGCAAGTTGCTAAAGATTATTAGTGGGTCCAAGTGGGAGGGCTGCCAGCACTCTCTGAGCTTGAATCATAAAATCTTACAGCTGGAGAAGGGCTTTATAGGAAATTCATGGGCTCAGTTTCCCCATGCTTAAAAAATTCTAGCAGAATGGGGGAATATTTATGTGGTTCCTCTTTATTTTTTTTTCCTTTGGTAATGTATTTGTCATCAGGTTGTTTAACTTAATGTTTAACCAGAATCTACCTTTTGATATCTTCTAATCTAACTGTTTAAGCTAGCCCTGCCCTGTGAAGTCTGCCTTCTAGATACTTGATCTGTATCATATTTCCAATCTGATATTTTGCTTCTGCATATTAAGTATTCTAATGTCTTTCCTCGTAGGATTTATTTTCCATGTGGTTTGCCACTCTTGGCATCTTCTGAAACCACCCACCTTTTAACTCTACATCTAGAACTAAAGAAAGGACACTAAATGAAGTCAGACATAAGCAGAATGATGTACAAATGTTATGCCTTGTGATTTTGCAAGAATGGACCCATCATTAAGGGCTTTAGAGTGGTTACTAAATGCTTTCTTGCTTACTTTGGGTTTTAATTGAGTTACGATGTTACCAGAGCCATTATGTTTTATAAGAAGTGCATACAGTATGTGGCACTCAGAATTGTGTATGTGGCACCCAAGCTTCTTCAAAATTTGCTGCCAAATTATATATGGGAATAAATTAAAATAGAACTTTTTAAGTACCACAATTTCAAGTATATTTACATAGAAATTAAAATTTGTTTTTGTCCCATCCTACTTTCTGGCACATGATTCAGTGGGTAACTGCTTCTCTTAGCTCAAAGAACTGTAGCTGAGATATTTGCTTTCAATAGTAAATTACAAACTTTTACTATTGTTACCGTTAGAGAATTTTGTAACAAGATGAATATGTGTAAGTCAGATGTGCATGTGATCTTTGAGCAAGTGCAGCAATTAGTTGATTCGAGAGAAGAAAATAACAGGTGCTGCCTGTGTTCTGTGTCACTTCTAGTCACCTCAGAAAAAGAGACCAACAACTTACTGATTCTAAACTTGAATTTGGAATGTGGCAAAATAAAGAACTAGCTTGAAAGAATTAAAGTTGAATGGATAGTGCAACAACCATGGTACAACAGACAAAAACTATTGACATTAAAACAATAATAATAAGTAATGCTGATGGCTAGGTACTCTGACGGTACTCTGGCCAGTTCATCTCTTCTAAGAGAGTGTTTCAGGATAGGATCATTTTTCACATCTGGGCTTTGTATTGGGCAATTTACTGGTACTGTCACAATGTTGATGGTTGGGTAGTTATTTGACAGTCAGATCAACATTGGCATCCATCAATGGTTCCATGGGAGTAATTCCACTTAATTTAATCAATGGAGGAAACAGGTAAAAGAATTAGATTCTGACCCTTCAGTGGTCATCTGAGATCTCTTATTCCTGGCAGCCTCTGCTCCCTTTTCTAGAAAGATGAATTCTGTAACCAATGTGCTAGGGTGATGGCAGTAAAGCTTAATGAAACAAGCCACAACGTAGCTGCTCTGAAAACCTGAAATGAAATACCTGACAAAGTTTACCCAGAGAGATAATTTGTAATTATTTTAAATGTCATACAGCCTAAAATCATATTTGCCTCTGGTGCAGCAGTATCACCCAACTGGTCTTGTGTTCATTGGTCAATTAGAGTAAATATTCATCAGCTCTGTTAAGAATGCTTCATTTGGAGAAGCAATCAAACTTAAAGAATTGGTCCAGTTTGAGAAATCAAACCATGCATGATTCAGCTGTTTGGGAAATCCTCAGAAGCTTATCCTAGTGTGTCAGTTTTGAGGCCTTCCGCTTCCCTTTTCTGTTTTCAGGCTTCTTATGGAGGAATTGGTCAACTTTATAGAGCGGGTGCCAAAGGCTCAGTCTGCCTCCCTGTGGAAGAATAAGGAAGTGCAACGGTAAGTTCACTCTGTCATTTTCCCATCTTTCTCTTCCTCATCCTTTTGAAAGGTGTCTCTGAGAGCTCACTAATTCTTTTATAGTTCATTTGCTTATTCTATCCTCGGCCCTCATGGGTTTGGCCATCCTCAGGCAAGCTTATCTGGAAAAGGATTTTATTTTATTTATTTTTATTTTAGCAAAATTTATATACCGCCCTCTCCCGAAGGACTCAGGGCGGTGTACAGAATAAAAACATATAAAAACATTGCATAAAAAATAAGTTAAAACAAAAAACACATTCACACACCATTCACCTCAGTCCCAAGCCTGCCGGCGCAATTTCCCAAGACAGCCAAGAAAACAGTGCCAGGCTAGAGGAGGATGTTTCAATTTGAGGTGACTGAGGCAAGGGATCGGATTCTACCAGTGTAGGTGACATGTTCAGAACATCGGCGGCTATACTGCAGATCTAGAATAAAACAAGGCGTTGCTCTGTTGCCTGAAGGGTCAGCAAAGGCAAAGATTTAAAAAAGTTCGCTCAAATGTTGCTTCAGAAAAAAAAATGTGCTGGGACCAAAAAAAGGGGGCTTCAGGTCACTCTTGTGGTTAGTTAGAAGACCCTGATATGCCTCATATGCTATCAGTCGGCTTCAGGGCCGTTGTCTCCAGAGTTGGATGGAATTTCTTGGGTCCAAATAAAACAGTACAGCCTTCAGAAACTTCAGAAGGCAATAGATCAATTGAGCCCCTGGTTCTGCAGAAAGGGATTCATTTAGATTTGTGCTGAAGGCAAGTCTCCTTCCTCCTGCAGCATTTTTATTTATTAAATTTATATGCTGCCCTTTTCACTATCAAGCGATTCAAAGTTGCTTACAATGCCATAAATAACAGTATAAAACAATTAAAAAGTTTAAAAGACTAAAACATTGGGCACTATAAGTTAAAACATTAAAATTGACAACAGAGGGATCCTTGGTGCTCTCTGAGCTTGCTTGTTTTCTTGCAGACGTTTCATTGCCCTAACTAGGTAACATCACCGGTGCTGATGTCTTCAAACAACCAGGGATGTGACTATAGATGAGGATGAAATCATGGTCTTGTTTTATGTCACAGCCCTGTTCACATCTATAGATCCAGAATTAGCCAAAGAATCCATGACTGCATTGCTTCACAGTACACCTGATTTAAATGAATACACAAGGATCAAAACACCCAGGATTATGGATCTCACAAACCTCTGCTTAACTACATACTTCCAATTTCATGGCCAAATTTACCATCAAATTAAAGGGACACCTATGGGATCACCGCTTTCAGGACTAATAGCGGAGGTCGTCATGCAATGTCTAGAAGCCACAGCACTTCCACACTAGCACTGATGATGTTACCTAGTTTGGGTAATGAAACATCAAGAAAACAAGCAAGCTCAGAGAGCACCAGGGACCCCTCATTTCAACCCTGAGCTACAAATATTCTGCTTTATTGACAACAAAATGGATAAAAAGAGCCAGTAAATAGTCTACTTGGAGGTAGGATCTTCCCCTGATCTACTAGCCACCTCCAAAACGGGATGCTCTCATTGAGGCCCTAAGCCAGTTGGCAGAGCCAGGTTTGCAGGCCTTGCAGAAAGCCAAGACATTGGGGGAAGACCTCACCTGAGGGGGCATGATATTGCAAAGGGTGGGAGCCATGCAGAACAGGCTCTTCTCCTGGACTCCGCCAGTTGCAGGTTCTTGACTGATGGAATCTGGGGCATGCGCCTTCTGCCAATGGACCCATGCCATAAAGGCTTTAGCAATAACAATAGCACTTAGACTTATATACCGCTTCATAGTGCTTTACAGCCCTCTCTAAGCGGTTTACAGAGTCAGCATATTGCCCCCAAC
>JANHJO010002346.1:111099-141469 GCA_032468235.1 Pseudoxyrhopus heterurus | reverse complement strand
TGAATGTATTTTATTTTTCTTTATGTACACTGAGAGCATATGCACCAAAGACAAATTCCTTGTGTGTCCAATCACACATGGCCAATAAAGAATTTTATTCTATTCTATTCTATGACGTGCTTAATTCTATCCCCCAGCTCTGCCTGCTCTTCTCCTAAATTAGATCTTTCTTGTGGCATTGGCATAGAAGTCATAATACTTTAAACCAACTCAAAACATTATCCTCAGAAGACACACAAGTTCCAATTAAGCAAAATTATCACCCCTTTCACCCCTCAAGCTTCCCAATCTCCCAAGTTATCCCCACTTTTAGCAAGGCAATGCCATACTTTTTTGACATCAGCTATCCTTTCTTTCTTGGATGCTGGTTTCTCCTTAGCTTCTGGAGGGGTCTGCCGAGACTTGGATGCAGTGGACCCACTCTCTGATTCAGATTGACTTCCTGAAGATTCGGAGCTGCTGTTGGTTTCACTTCCATGATCACTGCCTTGCTCGCTATCTGACTGGCTCCCCGAGTCGGAACCCGATCCCTCTTCAGATGCTGAGTGACTGCAGAGAAAAATAGCGAGATTTTGTTTACCCTCAAGGATATAGCAGGTTATCCTTTGAGCTTCCCAAAAATATGGTATGGTCTTATTATTTTCTTCTAGCAATACATCTGTACAACTATGTGGACTTCATTATCTTGGTCAACATGCTTCCATCATCAAATTTATTATTAATTTGTTTTATTTATGTAGAAAATTTATATTGCCACCTACTTGCACATGGCAACTCAAAGTGGCTTACCGGACACATCCATCTAGCTTTGTGGGATCTGTTTCAAGCATTCCCCAATTCAGAGGAAGTTAACTGTCCTGAAAATTACAGTTTATTTTTTTTTTGGGGGGGGGGGGTTGGGGAAGAGGAGGATACTCAGGTTTGGAAAGTTCATCTATCTATAGCCTGAGCCATTTTAGAGGTTTCAAAAGTGCTAGGTTTACACTATATGTTAACACACAGAGATATCCAGAAACACACCCATATATTCACTTCTTGGATGAATTATGATATAAGCAACTGATTTTTCTGGAGGAACTTGTCTGGTCATGTCAAATAACCACAGAATCTAGGGAAGGAGAAATCAGAGTTTTTGATATTCCAGAATCTCTGTAGTCATAAGGTTTTGTAGGAAGAGGCCAAGTTCCTGAAAGATCTACCATCCATAGAGTCATCTCAGTGTAAAAGACAGAAACTGGATCCATACAATGTACTAGAGATCCAGCAATATTGTCTTAAGTCTGTTGCGTGAACCAAATCACGTTGCTATTATATGATTTATTTCTTTGGGCACTACAAGTCACGCGAAAACAGCAATTTGTTAAGCTGGGTTTCATGTGTTGTGAGAAGATCCTGCAGCTTCTGCAATGAAAAGCCCGTAAGATTGCAGGGTTTATAGGACCATCCAAGTAATCAACCATAGCAATTGCCCTTGGCCCTCCACCTCAGAGGCTGTGCATCACTTCAGTAACTTCACTGACAATTCTAAGGCTGGTTGCTGAACGGTTTCACATGAGTCTGGTTTTATTCAATTTTAGTCCATTTTTCCCCACAATGCTCCTTGCCATTCATTACTAGAGCTGACGGATCATTTGCATTTTTAGCTAAACAAGGTGCTGCTGTGAACCACATAGCAGAGAGACTGATGCTTCTTCCTCCAATTTTAAAACCACATTCAAAGTGCATTATAAAATAGCCTGGTCTAAATGTTACCTGATACAAAACCATAGCAATAAAAGCTAAGGCTAAGCCGCTGGAGATAAAGCAGCAATAATACCAATGTATAAGCAGGACAAAATTTATAGGCATGGATTAGGCCAGGCCATTTCTTACAGCTATTAAAAGCCATTTTTCTCTTGCCTCAAGTGGAGTTTACCAAGAAAAAAATCCCTTTAAAAAGAAAAAAAATTATCTTGGATGAGTCAATTAATTCAGTGGTAGGAACTGGGCTGAAGAATTAAAAAAAAGAGAGAAGAAACTCTTCCAGGTTTTATTTGCAGTAAAAAGGCAATAATTCCAGAAGCAGATCCCTGAGCCGAGCACATGACACAATTGTTTGGCATGTACTGCAGCGCATTAGAGCCTTTATTTTACTTTAAAAAGTGTGAAAAGCAAAACATGGAAAAAGCAACAGAGTGAAATTAAAATGCATTTCTTTTGGAAACTGGCAGAGGGCAGCAAGAAAGCAGGAAAGAGCAAGCTTTGGGCATGCAGTCGGAAGCCATTTTGAAAACATGATCTATGAATAAGCCACCATTTTACGCCTCTCCCTGCATTGCTCTCTCTTGAGCAATTCCAAATAGAATTAAGTAATTGCTAAAAGCACCGTGAGGTAGAAGAAGTTTGAAAAATGCTGGGGCTTACAAATAAAAGGGTTGCACAAACAGAGTGAAGGTCTAACCTTTCTTTTCTTTGTTCTGGGAAAAAGGAAAAGGAACTATTTAGGATTCAGACACCCGAATGAACAACAACAAAACAAAGCAAAGCAAAACAAAACAAAAACAAAACAGCCAGGCTTTAAACTTTCTTGAGAGAGGGGGAGAGAAGAGTATTAAATTATAACTAAATTGAGCTGAATGAAGTTTACCTGTCGTGCCTCTAGATATTTTACGTGGTGTCAGAATAGAGCTGGAAGGGACCTTGGAGGTCTTCTAGTCCAACCCCTGCTCAAGCAGGAGATCCTACACCATTTCAGACAAGTGGCTGTCTAGTCTCTCAAAAACCTCCAGTGATGAAGCACCTAAAACTTCCGAAGGCAAAAATGACTTTAGTATTTGCTTTTGTTGTTTGTCTGATTATGGAGGGGGTCGGGGTTGGGGAAAGGCCCAGGTTTTGTGGCCTTTTAGTCTGAGGTAAAAACGTCAGATCTTGTAGCCCTGGAGACAAGCTTATATAGGCCTCACTTCTCCCAATCATGACACTGCATGTTCTTCACTTTTAGGAGATTTTCTGCTGTAATTCAAGCAGAACAGAACAAAGCAGCAGAATGAACTGGAAAAGGAAATTAGTAGTTAGGAGCAGACGGTTGGGCTTGCTGAACCCACTTAAAACATTTTCTAATGAAGGCATATTTGAGTCCTTACACAATTCTATCCCTCAGCATCATCAAGCTTTAAATAAGCTTGGATGCTCATGCTTTCTCTCAGATCATATATGGCAGTGGTGTCAAACTTAAGGCCAGTGGGTTGGATGCCACCCACGGGCTGCTTAAATCTGGCCCGCGGGGCTGGCGTGGAAATATCAAAGGACAGGCCCATGGTGCCTCTGCCGGTCCGCGGGGTGACTGCATACGGCCCCCACGCAACCTGTTTTGGGCCTCCACGGCCTCCTGCAACACTCTGATGGCCAAAATATTTTAGGATTCATTTATTGGCTGGCAGAGTGCTGCAGGAGGCAGCACCTTCTTCACCTTCTCTTTAGCAGCATCTGCCAATCAGAACTAGGTACCCTCCAAGATCTGCATGTTCAGAAGAGCCAAAAACATCTGGCTCTTCACCCAGGTCTTTGATGAGAGAGACTGAGCCCCCTCCTATCACTGAGTTTGTCCTCTTTTATCTTGAAAGGATTAGAGCATAAGCAGAGTGTAGCCTAATTCAGCTTTCGACTCCCTGCTGAGCCAAGTTCCATTGAAAACCTAATGTGCCAATTGAGGAGAGATAAAGCCTCAAGGCTAATTGCCAAGCTTAGCCTTGCTATAATGTTAAAATGTGGATTCTGCTGCAAGTATCTAATGTGAGATAACAACCCTAGCAAGAAATGTATTTCTTTCTGTAAGCCTTGACAGAAAATGAGTCAAGTTCCATAGCAGCTGGGGACTCTACATGTCTTTAATCTGTACATTATGGAATTGAGACTTATTTGTGCCAGGAAGTAAATCTCCCTTTGTCTGAAATAGCTGTTTTGAATGCAAAGGGGGAAAAATGCATCTTGAGCCTGTGTCAAACGCCCATCCCCGGCCAGGCCCAACCACCAACCCCCAAACCCGGTCAACCACAGCCCTGATGTGGCCCTCAATGAAATAGAGTTTGACACTCCTGATATATGGAATTATACCTAAGGATAAGAGACAGGAAGGCTTCACACAACATGCTAAAGTGGCATATTTGGGACTATTTATTGAAGTTATTTTATTTGATTTGGATGCTGTCCAGTTCTTCATATTGTCCAAGTCAACATTCTTAGCTTAGGGTTCAAAGTGTTTGACGATCTAAATAACTGGGCTTATTCAATGAACTGTAGTTTAACTATGGATTAGTGGGCTGTATGAAACAACTAGAGACACAAAAGCTAGCTGTCTATTTAATTCCAGGCACAAACTGTAAACACAGAAAAGTGTGGCTCATTTAACATCTCCATATCAATTTTTGTCTTCTTTAAATTTCTCCGTGAAAAGAAATTTATGTTGCTAAGTGAGAAATGTGGAGTTTTGCCCCATTTTACGACTTTTCTTGCCACATTTGCTAAGTGAATCGCTGTAATCGTTCAATTGATAGTCACACCGTTGTTAAGTGAATCTGGCTTTCCCATTGACTGTCAGAAGGTCGCAAAGGGGGAATCACGTGACCCCAGCACACGGCAACCGTCATAAATATGAGTTGGTTGCCAAGTATCTGAATTTTATTTGCATGACCGTGGGGATGCTACAATGGTCAGAAATGTGAAAAACGATCATAAGTCACTTTTTATCAGTGCTGTTGTGACTTTGAATGGTCACTAAATGAACTGTTGAAAGCTGAGGACTACCTATACTTAAAAAAAAGGCTGATGAATTTATACCAGGTTTGCCAGGCACGAGGCCAAGCCAAGCTTCACAGGAAGGTGGCACACAAAATAGCTTGCTTGCTTCTTCTTCCTGAAGAATCTGAGGAAAATCTTGGCACCCTAAACCAACTATACAACAAATTGTATCTACCAACTCCAAAATGGTCTTGGGAAGTCCCCTAAAACACCAGGAAGGGGTTTTTCCTTTTGACTCTGCTAAGGTAGAGGAGATACCTGTGCCTAGATTTCTGAGTATGTTTCAGATCCCCATCTGTGGCTTTGTAGCAACAAGGCCTCAACAGGCTGTTTCATTTGTTACCTAGTGGCACATGGATGCAGCACAAACTCAAAAAGTTTTGGTAAGCCACATTTGTGAAAAAGAATTTAAAAGAGTTTTCCTCACTTCCTCAGAGCTCGGTATCAAAATTATTATCTTATTCTTCTAAGCGTTGACATCTCTGGAAGTTTCTCACAAGGGATCAACCAGGAGACTTTTTGTCCAAGCTTGTTCTGTAAAAGCCTCCGTCAAATTTAGCTCTATTCACAGCACAGAGCAGCTGGTTCCTTGCAACAAGCCACATCCATCATTGCCAAATGGATGCCCTGTTTGGCTTCATCTGTGATGGCAATCCAACCAATCGTGGGATGTTGTATAAAACCAGCTAATTATGGTTTAATGACTTCATTCCATGACTTAGCACAATGTGAATCCCTTAGCTTTGGGAAGAGGGTGTAGATATGTTTATTTTAAAAATCAACCTTTAGCAAATATATATTTCCCCAAATTTCCCTTAGATAAACTATCCTGCTTTCTATTGCACTCATTAATCAATATTAAACTATCTTCCAGAAGGCCTTTATACATATTATATTTCAAATTGTACAATCAGTGAAAGCTGCACAGACACAGCAAAGCTTCTACTTCCGATCCTGCACCACCACTTAAATATCAAGCCAACTTCATGCATTGCATCCTGGTTTGAAATTTCAAAAAAAATATTGAGCAGCCAGGGTTTGAGGTGTGATGAGGAGGAATGTCCCATCCTATCACTAAGATCTCCCAGAAATCCCATAGACCTGGGACCTCAATTCAACTTCTCAAAGCACAGGAGGAATATTGGAAGAAGAGGGATTATTTTAATTTCAGAAGAGCTAGGCTACTTTGAATCTATTTTATATTTGTTTTGTTTCAACCCTTTTTTTCTCCTTGTGGATATTCATATGAGTTGCTAGTTTACGGAAGACTTTTCTTCAAACAGCACTAAAACAAATAAATAAAGCACAGAGAAATACTCAAACTAACATTTAAAAAGTTGAAAAGAAACAGTGCCACTTGAAACCAAATCAAGATGGTGTTGAAATGCACCAAGGTTTTTGTTTCCTTTTAATTCTTTTTGTAAGAGAGCTTCAGCATAGCCAGAAATCCTACCATTTTCATCAATCACAGCCTGCACAATGCGTTTCAGGGCAATATGAAAATTATAATCCAAAAGAGCTGAAAGGCACTAAACCACCTTATGCAATATAGATGCTTTTTGTAGAGTTTTGAAAATAGATCTCCAAAAAAATAAATGTATCCCATTCAGAAAAATCCATTTTTAATGACAGAAACATTTCAGAGATGCAAAACATATGAAACTGAGTTGAAGTGAAAAGATCTGCACTTTAGAACAGATTTCCCCATCTTCTAAATGCTTTCTGTGCAAGCTGAATTATGAATTCTTTCAACTTCAACCAGAATGACAAGATTGTGGAATAACACGTCTTAAAAATTTAAGAGAGCTTACAAATGAACTTCAAATAATATAAGCTAGCTAGAGCAGACTGTTTTTTTTTTCTCTTTAGGAAATTAAATCCAGGGGTTGACCTGCTCTTACGATTAGCAAGACAGCTCTCTTCCAGAACAAGCAAGCAGAATGAATGAAACCATCCATAAATCACATCTGAAAGGTAATGAAGATAACAATAGGGAAACCATAAGAGCTAAGAAGATAAAAGTAGTTTTTCAGCATTCCAGAATTAATTCTCTTGCTAAGATGTACACAGGAAGAGATCTGTGACTTTGAAAGCACCAGCTTTTGCAGAAACTCAACATTTCTGTGGGAGCACTGAGATTCAATTTGGCAGAATACTTTGGAATTGGCAAGATTGTAATACTAAATACTGTATTACAATTCCTGTGTGTCGAGCAACAAAACCCAGGCAGTTTGAAACAATACCAGGCTTGGACCTAAATATTTCTTTCAGGAAATCTGTTGAAGAAAATATTAATTAAAGTATCAAGTGACAAGCGCATCTCTGAGATAAAAACAATGAGCTTCCAAGATAAAAAGGACAATTTGCCAGCTGCCTTGTCTGCAAAGTGTTCTACTTTTTAATGTCATCTCTCTATAAACTGTGTTTCATTTGAACCCTCATACAACCGTGCTGAAGATGGAATGGAATCTATGCTCCCTCTTATGTACATTCAGCCTTCGGAAATCCAGGATTAAAGATTTACCCATTGAATATTGCCCTTCTTCCTCCCTCTCCCCCAAATCACACATACTAAAAGGTGAGACATTCCCCTCCCCGCTTTTATGGTAAACCTCCTAAATGGGCAAGAGGGGGTGAACCCTGTTGACTTGTAGAGCAGTGATGTCACCCACACTAAAAGTGTTAGAATAAGATAACACAGGATGAAATCATGCACAGGAATGTATGGCTGAATTGCAGCTGAAGCTTTTGAGGACTAAACTAGTTTAGACTTCACGTCTGACTGCTTGACTGTGTGTGTGTGTCTCTATGTGCGTGTGAACTTTTTCATTATTCCTGCAGGAAATGATCCGTGCCTCAAGAGAAAAGGGCATTTCCAAAGCCCGGGTCTTCAAAACTTTCTAATCCATTTCTTCATTGTTTAAATACTGTTCATAAACACATTGGCGCGTTTTCTCCAGATTTTGCAGACTACTGACAAAGTATACACTTTCTCTACTTCTTCAAAGTATTTCACAATCCTTCTGTAATTTAGCACGGCTTGATCATTTGGCAGCTGATGAGGACAGGGACTAGATTTCAAAGCGCCCCCACCCCCCAACAGAAGAAGGCACAAATAAATTTGCACAGATTGCTAATCCTTCAGCTGCTTTCTTTCCCTCTTCCAAGCCCAGGGCTGGCAGCAGATCTGTTTGCTTGTTCTCTCTCTCAGTCTCTCTCTGGCTTGCCTGAGCAAGCAGAAACGCATCGCTAGCCAAGAGGAGGAGGCTGGAAGGGATGTGAAGGGGAGGCGGGAGGCGACGTCATCCCGAAGGCAGGGCTGCAGCATCTCCGGACCCGCCTGTTAGCAAGTGAGACGGCAGCCAACCACAGCCCGCGTCCAACCCAAGATGGCCTTTGAACTCTCCACCAACTTCCTGCTGAGGTTTTTTTTTCCCTTTTTTTTCAAAAAAAAAAAAAAAAGTACACAGTGCAATGCAGTATGTGTCTGTCAGCCTCTGCGGCACAAAGGAACAGCCATTTTGTGACAATCCAGCCCTGCAGTGAAAATGCCTAATGCTTTCTTCTTTTCATTCTCCTCCATTCTCGTTCTCTACTGCCCGAGAGAAACAGCTGGCATCGGGCAGAATGTCAGCAATCCTCAAGTCTCCAAACATCACCCACTCCTCTCCCTGCCTTGGTCTTCACCTCCTACTTTAAATAATCCTCCTTTGTGCGAGGGTTGCTTCATAAAATGGCTGCCACTAGCTAAGCATTTAGTGGGAGCCAGGGCTGCATGAATGTGAAGGTGGCAGAGGAAAGTGGCTTGCAGGAGACTGTCCCAAGGACCTCAATTGGGAGAGAGTAGGCATTTAGCAGCCAGGGTTCGACCCCGCATTGTCTCAAGGCATTCCACAATGGGTGGAGAAGCAGAGAAAAACAGATCTTATCCTTGCTATAACCTGAAGGGAAGAGTCCTTATCATCTTATGCTTGGCCCAGTCCAAGGCATCTGACCCAACACTGGTTATTATGGTATAGGCCAGGCCAGTCATGCTAACTGCAAATCCACACTGAATTCAGACTTGGAGCTGAAAAAACATGTTTTGGGGAGAGAATGAGAATGCAGTCTGGGGTGAATGCATGGGTACAATTTCTAGCCCAAACTTTTACAGAAATATGGAGGCCACTACTTGCAATATTTGAGATGTATATATTTGTAGCAGAAGCTCCTTATTTACAGAACCCCTTTGCTATGACAATACATATAGGCATTCTTGTCCTTGCTTTAAGGAACATCTTCGTTTTAAAAAGAACTTTGATTAACACACCAAGATGCATCACACTTACAAGCCCAGCCCATTGGGGTACACCCCTTGCACAGGCTGCACAAATAATTTAAATTTTTAATTTAGGGTTGCCTTTCTGCTCTTCGAAGTTACCATGTTTCCATTGTGCATTTTACACTGTAAATCCTTCAGAAAAAGCACTGGTAGAAAGTGATGTAGAAATGCAATCAATTAATGGTACAAATATGTTTGTGTAGCTTTAATGAAGCATCCTAAATCCAGCTCCTTTTGAGTGGGGGCTTTGCATCATTTTTTTTAGGACTTGGTACATTCCATCTTGAACATGAATTCTGTTTTAGAAGAAAAGCAATGACATCTTTTAAAAACTCAACATTCTTGATGGACTATCTCAGATGTTTCGCTTGCAACATCTAAAGTACCTTTCTGCCATATTTAAACTTAAGTGAAAAGGCTTGGTCATGCCCAGTTATTTAAAACAATCTTCCAGGATTAGAAAAAGTTAATTTTGACCATTTGTAACGTACCAGGTTGTAGCTGAACATGGATGTGAAGCTCACCTCAGCAAGCTATGTGAAAACTTTTCCATTAGTACTATTTGAATACTAAGGGGTATTCCAGACACCATTAGCCAGACTCATCCTTTGAAACTGTGAAATGGGGGGAGGAGGGGGTTAATGCAATTTTTACTTCAATAAATCATACCTGATCTAAATAGTCAGAGGAAGAATGGGTTCTTTGTACAAAGGATGTTTGTATTTATAAGCAAGTGGGAGGCATTTAGAATGGTATTTTTTGACAGTGAGGGGCAAAGAAAAGTTGTTTTTTCTAAAATTTACATTTGTTACAACCAAGTTTTAAGTATATCTGCCCCCCACCCAACTTCACACCCATCTCAAACAAATGATGTCACAAATGGATTAGGTGTTGTTCTGCCTCCAGGCTTATAGACAGGAAGTTTCAAGTGCAATGTACACAGAACTTCCAGGATCTCTTGCTAAAACAATTTCTGCACAAACACATCCCCCCCCACACACACAAAAAGTTCATTTTACACAGTAGGAAGAGTAGTTGCAGTTCGGAAAATAAGCTTTACATAAACTTTCAAACAAGGCTGAGTTATGCTTTCACAGTTCATGTGAACTGCTATTAATATAATGCCTTATTTGAATTCGGTTGGGTGTTAACATTTTGCTTGATGTAGTACTCCTTTATTACCAAGAAAGCAAAACTTCAAGTGTGCATGCTATGCAAATAATATACCCAAGAGAATAGAGGGGGAAAGGTAAAAGGGCTGGTTAATCTAATCTCTTTTCATTCAACTCACTCCTGTTGTTTGCAATAGGTAGCTGTTCTCATCAGTGTTGAATCTGCTCTTTCAATTTGGAAAAAAAAAAGAATTATGTTCTTTTAATGTGTATGCTAATTTCAAAACCAACTTCTTAACAATGTCAGCGATTTGACTATTAACCACTGTCTTTTGGAGTTGAATTTCAAAGATCTGAAAATTATGCAATAAAAAAAACCAAGTTCCTTTTTGTCTTTTTCTGAGAATCAAAGCAGCTTCTCCAGCATCCAAAAATCACGGGTCAATCCATATGATTTTAAAATTTAAGTGCTCTCTTCCATTGTACTTGTTACGTCAAAGGCTTTCCTGACAAAAGGCATTATTTCAAATGGTAATGTATATAATGCATTGAGAAACAGACCTCATAAAGTATGTGTATTTTAGAATTATAAAAATATTCAAAACCTGAAAAGGGATAAAAGTAATAAGCCAGGAAAAGATCAATAAACACATTGCAAAAATATTAGAATCCTCATAAGGTAACTATTAGTTTCCATCAAAATATGGTCAATATAATATAAAAACAAAAAACCAATAAATATCCTTCTGCTTCCCTTATAAATACTAGCATACATATATTCAGCATCAAAATACACATTTAAAAAAGACATGCACAGAACCTAAGATCCAAGAAATTGTCTTCAGATAACATCTTTTTGTAAAATATAAGCAAACCCCATCAATAAGAAAGCTTGGAAACACAGTATCAAAATATCCTAAAATGCTGAAATAGTATCAAAGTTCCTTGCCCCGAACTGAATATACAAGCAAGGAGGATCAAGCAAACACACGTATTCTTTTTTTAATTTTAAAATAAACATTTTTTCATTCATAAAACTTTATGTAGTTTCTGATTTACAAATACCATCAGGCTTCTGTCAGGCCTTCAACTTGAAGTTTAAACTCCACAAATTCTTCAAAGAAAAAATCCCTTGTATATAAAATGGTGCAATGCAGCAGTGGGAACAAGGTCATTTTTCACAGCACAAAACCCCTCAAAAAGCAAAATTTAGCAGCTGAAACTGCATAATATACAGGGTTCCATCTGTGTAAAGGTGCTTTACTTTTTAAGTAGAGCTTGGGGCCTTTTCAGTCACACCACAAGTTTCAGAAATTGTTATCAAAAAAAAAAAAACAGGGTGTGGCATATTAGCAGTCTCAAGGTCATTTCATAAGAAAAGAATCAAAAGCATTGAAATATATTTATTTCCATTATCAATGATGGTAAGTCAAAGCTGTCAAAAGGTTAACAGTTGCTCAGAATAATTAAAAAAAAATAAAGTGAGAGATCATACCTCGATGCATGGCTGTGGACTGAACCCTCCTCTCCTTGGCTTTTGTCCGTATTTCTTAACATCTTTCAATTCTTAAAATGTTAAGGGAAAGGTAGAAGGATGGCTGGATTTGGGCTGAAGTCCTGTGCCCAGGTATTTACTGTCAAAAGTTGAAAGAAAGGTAAGCTCCCACTTTGCTTTGAGGTTTCCACAGCAAGAACAAAAAGTCCCGACGCTGCGAAGCTTTCTTAGAACAATAATACAGAAGGGGGACATCAGCACGATAAAAACAAATAAAAACATTTATCTTTTTTAAAAAAAACGCGAAGGAAACACAGCCCTGGGGAGCATCCTACAAAACTTTCCCGAAGTAACCCTGGAAGCAAGTATTCTCGGTATTTTATTGCGTCATTCCAGGATCGTTGAAAATCGGTCGAAAGGGAAAAAAAGAAAAAAAAAGCCCTAAGTATTGAAAAGGGGGCAAAATCCCACCCTAAAAATGTTAATCATCGCCCACCTACCTGAGCCAGGCTCCAACGCCAGCCCCAACCCGGTTTCTAGTCGTGGGAAAACATTCGCTTCCGAGCGTTCCAAACGCAACGCAGGAAAAAAAACAAAATCCGCTCTTTTAAAAAAAATAACACATCCGAAATTAATCCACACGATCCCGCAATTGTTTAATCGCCATCGGCAATCAATAAAGCCATAAAGGAATATTTAAAAAAAAGGGAGAAAAAAAAATATCCGGAGGAAAAAGCTCATTAGGAGAGCGCACAAAAATGGAGGTACGCCATGGCTTCCAAGCTGGGAAAAACAACGACCTGGGCTGTTTCTTTCTAACCAGGCGAATGGAGAGAAAAGAGTCCCCCCAAAGCTCCTTTTCTGCCCAAAAAACGCACGATCCCCCTTGCACCGGCCTCAAGAGACCAGGGGCCGCAGGAGCCCCTTGAGGACGCCCAAAAGTTACACAAAGTTGCGCAAAAGTGGCGGAGGAGGGGGAAAAAAGGCAGGAGGCTCAGCGCGCTCTCCAAGGCACAGCCGCCATCTAGAGCTTTCTTCCCAGCTCTGAGCTCTGCCTTTGATTGACACTCTCTACATTTACCCCACAACTCAGGTGATGTACCATAGACCCACCCCTTCATTTCCACCCAAAAAAAAAAAAAAAAAGGGAGCCTCCATCTAAAGGGAGCTTACTCCCCATCACTACCATCTCCAGCCAACTCCCATCTGTGGAGGGGGCAACTTAACTCCATCTGGTTCAGACACCCTTTCTAAGCCAAAAGAGAAATTATTGGTTGCTTTTGTTGGAAAAGGGCTGGCTTACATTTATGTCCTTGGATTAAAATGACTTCCTCCCTGGACAGGAAGTTGGGGCACAAAGGGCCATTTTGGAGGAAGGAAAGTGGGACTTGGGGCTCCTGGGTTAGCATTGGTAGGGTACATGGGTTGGCCAAGCACCCCAATGGGTAATTTCAGTAGAAGTCATCTCTTCAATGGTTCTACTTGGTTATGGCAATCTGTTGGTTCTAAGCCATTGATTTTAGGAGAATTCCAAATAGAAGCAAAAATTTTATGTATCAGCCCCTCAAAACTCAATGGCGCCTCCCTAGTGGTTCTATCTGGAAGGGGCAAAATCAGATCCATTGTGTTTAGGTCATCTGGTACCAAGATAGTTGTTAAAGAAACCCATGTCAACCGGTCTACATAAAGACCATAAACTGATCTTGGGAAGGAGCTGAATTATAATGATTTTTCCGCAAAAGTGGAACCACAGCGCCAAATATCAATATTAGCAAAATCACTTGCAATTCATGAGCACAGATAAAACAAGCATTCTGTCTTATTAACTATTTCCATACTTGAAGTTTTAGGGTTTTATCATGACCCCTAATATCTGGACAAAGGTCTTGATCTAGAGCCAAAGACAATCAAAATGAATCACAAATCCCACTACTTATAGTAGCCATTTGTCATTTTTCCATATTATTTCGGTCCAAAAAATGGTCCAAATCACTCTTAAGTGAACAATCTGATAACAAAGTACTTACAAAGTTACCCAATTATAGATATTTCAGAAGTGGTCAATTAATACCATTATTAATACTAGTTTTTAAAAACGAAATTAAATATACAAGAAATTCCATTAGTCTAGAATTAAGCCACCAATGAAGCAAACAGACACATCTAAAGATGGCATAAATGGCCAACTATCCACATTTACTTCAAAAGCATGATTACTCCTGTCAATAAAGTCAACATCAAACATTATTTTTGTATTTTAGATACATTCCCATCAATATTTTTTGTACATCAGTAAGTCACTAAAATGAATCTTGTATGCAGCAATTGGAATGGAAAGTTTAAAAGTTTTTAGTAAATGTAGTAAAAATTGTAAGATTAATTTTTATGGAGAACATAAGACAACTGAATTAAAATTTTTGGCTAAGTTCTTTATCCAACTCTTAATGAACTGGAGCATCAACGTAGCAACACCATGAAAGCTTTGGACATTTGTATCTAACAGTAAACCAAGTAGTATTGTTACTACTTGGTCAAACCCACATACAACAACGAGGAAATCTAAGTATACAAGTATTCAGAACAGGAGGTGTCAGTTTTTAGATATATGAATATTAAATCAGCCTTAGAAAGGTCCAGACCACAGTGCCCATCCATAGATCCACAGAAAACACATCATTAGATTTGTACCGTTCTAAGAATTGCACCAATGCACAGATGTGAACTATGCCCATCTTCATTTAACCAATATTAAGAGAACATATAACTCTGACATTTAACAAACAGTAATAACAATCATAATGCAGAACATAAAAACTCTCTTAAGTTTATAATCTTACTGAAAGGTTAAACTAAGGAATCATTTAGTTTTGAAATAGTTGGTGAAAGTATTGAGCTCATTCAATAATAATCAAACAGTTCTCATTGATACCAACAACAAATCATATAAGAATGTTTCAGCACAAAAGATGACAAACAAGAATAAATATGGAAAAAACACTTTTATTTAAATAGCAATGCACTTCTGCCAATTAAATAGGGGACAGACATTTTTATACATTCCTGTTTGAAAAATTTGATCAGCCCCTTCCAGCCCTTCATCCCCAACTGAATGCTAATCCCAAGAGTCTAGAAACACAGATTTTAAAAAATAAATAAAAACAGAATATAAGATTACAATTAGCTCAAATCTTCTGCAGGTTAGACAATCGTAGTCCAGGTTAAAGAATCCCTTTCTTGGAAGGGCATACTCAGCAATCATGCACTAGTTCACTTTCTGAACCTCTCAGCAGTGGAACTGCCATCTTGATTTGGAAATCGTTGTCTCCCTTTGAGTTTCTTCCTTTCTCTGGACTCTTTATAAAAAAAATTAAAAGAAAATGCTATTGGAATGCAGGTAATTTTATCCTTAAATTTAAAATAATCAACATTTAACTGTCATATCTGAACATAAACATTTTCAACACATTTTAAAAAGCTAAATCAATATCAAGATTAATACTATTGAATAAGTAGTAATAGTTTAACAATATTAACATGCAATGCATTTCCCTTTTTAAGCTTTCTGCTGAAAATAGAATCTAGCTTAGAAAAACTCCAAAGCAAACAGGTATGACTTCTGGAAGTTTAATGGGCAACATAAAAGCAAAATGGAGGCTTCAGTGTTAGAAAATATATTACGTTTGCAAGCAATGTTTCACTACTAGAGAAACCAATAGATACATCTCCTGCTAAAGATTTAACAGGTGTCCAAAGAAAACTCTAAGGAAAAATACTAAACAAGTAATTTTATCAGAAAATAGAACTGATTGTATACAAAGTTATTTCAGCTTATTTCTAATATAAGATCCTTTTATTCTGATTTATGTAAGCAAAAACTGAGAAAATTATTTAGACTTTTATAAAATTCCTAATAATAAATTATCTTATTCTCCCAAAGTATGCTTTACCACCTGAAAGTCACACTGTTTCAGGTTCAATTTTATGTGGACAAGTAGCTTGGCTTGTTTAATCAAAATGACATTGTAGCCTCATTATTTTCTTATCCCTTCTTAACCAGAACTTAATTATCCCCATCTCTAGGGGCAGGATCCAACAGATGAAGCAGCATCAAATATGCTTATTTGAAGGGAGGAGATTTTCTGTGGAATACCTAACAATTACTGGAGAATTTCAGATGATCTGCCAAAATCAATGTCTAAGACCTATTTCAAGTCAAAGTCAACATTTTCTTGAAATTGTGTTTCCAAAAAAGCCTCAGAAATGAAGAAATTTCTTTCTCGCATAGTACCAGTAAAACTTATTGATCCCTAGAAACTATGAGGGATAAAACTGATACTTTTAATATCTCGAAAAGTTAGGGAATGGTTTATTCATGATGCATTCCGAATGTAGCTATCAAATAAAAAATGGGAAGCTAGGGATGAAGAATCCATAGTGATTGGTTCAAGAACATGTCATCCCTTGATTGGCTATATCAAGAACCATTTTCTTACCACTACCCACTATTTAGGCTTGAGCCTAAACTCAAGCCACCATTTTGCTGCAACCAAGTATCAAAGGCATCTTGGGTTCCTTGCATCTACCTTAATTATTCTCCTCATCCCATGCCAAGTATAAATTATTTTCAATTGTTTCAAACAAAAAGAAATATTGACAACATAGGCATGTTAAATTTAAATTCATCCAAGTGAAAACCATTTAGTTTTTGCAGTGAGTAAAAATCCAGCAAAATGTTTGATGGTAACAAAAGCAGATCAAAGGGGAAGAAGAAAAAACCCTATCTAAAAGGTAAAGTTGAGAATACTTGATAGCTTCTGTTATTATTCCAAAGACTATATAGCATATGCCAATGATTTAATAAAGAGTCCAACCACAAAAACATCCAAGTTAAGCTGTTTTAAATATAATTATCAACAGAAATATATTACTTATATTCTGTATTTGGGTACAATTCAACTGAAGGGCCTGTACCACAAATGACACGGCATCCATTCTATTTCTATGAAAACACCATAATCCAGAGATACGTTAACAAACTGAACTCTCAAATGTATCAGAGATACATTAACAAACTGGACATCTCAGACAGAAATAACTACAAAATTTTGAATAGTTGCCATTTTCCATTTTTTAAGGTGAATTTAACTAGCATTTCCCCATAACTCAGTTGTAATAAGCCAAAAGGAAATGTCAAGTGATCATTTCCTACAAAACCAATGTACATGTTTTTACTTTAGAAACCTCAATGGTTCAACAGATTGTGTAACAAGTAACAACAGAATAAACACGTCAGGATACGTCATACAAATTCATTTCTATTGAACTCCCAAGTTTTTGATTGTGTAAAATATTCTTTCATAAATTATACTCTTAATGCTTAATTTTTATAATTCACCAGGTATGCTGGTAATGCAACACTGAGTTAATTCCACATGTTAATATAGTACTGTGTCAATATTTAAAGCTTTTATTCAATAAATGAACAACAGTACGATGGGTGATATTTTGAGTAAAAGATTCAAAATTAATCATTTAAATGGATGGGACCAAGTATTCTAAGCTATATTTAAAATGCAATTTCCTAAAAATGAGATCATCTAAGTCCCAATTATTTGCTGCTTAGAAAATCTAACAGTTTTAAGAATTTCAGGATTTTAATTAGCCCAAAGTAGTATTTTTTAGAAAAAACTAAGGCTCAAGTTTAACTCTTATTACCACTTCTGCAAAGTACTGAGATAAACACTCATTTATGTTTTGCCAATAGTTGCTGAAGAACTATGGGTGCCATAGGATGTTCTTCAGTAAGGAACAGACTGAGAAACAGGCAGTAAGCAAACAAGGTTTTCCCAAAGAGATTTTATACTACTGAAACTCTTGCGTCTGTATCCTTTGACTGGGAAAAAATGGTGCATTGTACAGCAACTATTTTTGAACCAAAGTACCTCAAATGGGCTAACTTATAGACAGAGTCCAAAACCTGGAACCCATGGACTCCGAAGAATTGAAATTTAACAAATTTTATAAAATATTTGATGACATAAAAATTATCATAAAACATTTTATTACATAATACAAAACATTATGAAATATTTACTTTGATCAACTTCTGTTGTTTCTTTTTCTTTGTGCTATATAGTTCAATATGGGCTACTTTCAAGGCAGATACAGCTCGGAATATCTCCCTGAATTTTTAAGAACTTTTCTGGAACATTAGAAGTTCTGCCATTTTTGAAGGCATTGAGAAATGTGGTGAAGAAATATATCTGCAATGATAACCCAATGGGGGCACGGGTTGTTTAGTTAAGTCAAAAAGAGGGAGAAATATGGAACAAACGAGAAGAAAATAAAACACTGATTTGTGTTTTAAAGGACTATCTATTCCCATTTTAACAGTTCTGTTGGATGAAAGACATGGTCTTACTATTTATTAATTTAGTTTATTATATTTTGTCACTACTGTATAGATATGTATGCACACAAATCATGTGAAAATTTTGGTTAAGGAAAATCATGTGAAAATTTTGGTTAAGGAAAACCTTCACTTTTTTATAAGCATCCCTACAATGAACTGCTTACAAAGGAATAGAGGACATATATTTTAATAGATACACTTCGCTCACCTCAACTACCTAAGATTTGGCCCAGTGCTCTATGATTGCTGGTTGTTTACCATAGCTAAAATATGACTAAAAATTTATGATAAATATGTTTTGGGGACTGCCATATGAGACCCCAAAAAGTAAGACTACTGCCATATGAGACTTAATTCATATTAATATTTGTTTGTAAAATATTGCTTATAAAACTCTGGAACAACAAATAAAAAGCATTTATGGGACTTAATTCATATTAATATTTGTTTGTAAAATATTGCTTATAGAACTCTGGAACAACAAATAAAAAGCATTTATGATAGAATTTCAGCATTCAAATTAATCAGAATGCAATGGGAAACTGTAACATGAAACCATTATTATCTTGGTAAGTTATTGTTTAAACATATTTCAGTTAAACAGAAAGAGATCGTTAGAAAATAAACACCTTTTAGTTGAAGGTGCATATAAGTTGAAGGTTCCATAAAATGGAAATATATTTTTTGTCACTGGTTTCTCTTGTCCTCTTTAATGTGTTGTCCCATAAAACTGATCATACAGTCAAACTGTTGCATTTTCAAACATTTCTAGTTCTTGTTTTGTTTGTAGCTTGCTATATTAATGTGTAAAAGTCATATATCTAATTATTACATGGTTCGGATCATTCTGAACTAGAATCTCCAACAAAATTAATCAAGGGAGATGTCGTGATATTAGAAATTATAGTTCACATTTATAATTCCAGATCTACTTCTGAGTTTTCCTGCTAAGTTCAATGGTACTTTCAAATAATGTGTTTATTATAACAAAATAAAGAGTTTGGGATACTGTGGCTTTCAAGGTGTTGTTCAAATAGAATTCCCATCAAGCCAAATAGCAAAACCCAATGTGAAAGCTGCTAAAATTGCAGTCTAGTAATATTTGGAGGACTGGGTATTCCTCTCCTATGTTTTAAACTTTTTCAGAAGTAGCATCCTGTTGTTAAGCAAATAAAGCTCAACTTTCTGTACAAAAGCTCTGCTAAATCAACTGAGTTGGTTTGTCTAAAGTATTGTTTTCAAGTTAGTGCTCTCCATATTATTGAAGGCATAGTCACCATTGTATTTTAACTGCCAACCAACCAATGGCAACTGGATGGAATAAGGCTGATCTGAACAATGCAATATACAGAACTGTAGTTCTCAATTGCTGTGAGGTGCAGAAAATTGTTAAGTAATAGTAGGGTAAATCACTGAAACTTTTACCACAAATACCCTGTTTTTCCGACAATATGACCCACCTCAAAAATAAGCCCAAGCCTAATTTTTTTTGCGGGGGCTAATATATGCCCTACCCCCAAAATAAGCCCTAGTGAAGGGCTGGGCATGGCCAGCACAGGAGGCAGCCCTTCCTGCACCTCAAGGAGGTGATCCTCCTGAACCTCAAAAAAAAATAAGACCTCCCCGAAACTTAGGCCAAGCGCTTATTTCAGGGGTCAAAAGAAAATAAGACCCTGTCTTATTTTCTAAGAAACACAGGTAATAAATATATCAACAGAATGGTTGAACATTACCCTTTTTAAGATTTTTTTAAGGGTTGAGAACTGCTTACATGGAGTATGATTTCATCACATCACAATATACTAATTCAGATGCAGAATTTTGGAGGAATTACCCAACTTGGCTTTCTGAGCATAGTTAATCACTCCAGAAAAATGTTTACTCAACAGAACAAACTGAAGTAGCTACTGCTCTCAAATACTATCCTTCAATGAGATGACCTGATTTATAAAGAATTTTCCTAGAATCCAAATATATACCAGTGATAATTCTATCTCATGGCACATTAAACATATACCCTAAAAGACTAGCATAATTTTTGATCAACAGGTTCTGTTGACCAAAGGAAAATATAGCACAAATTTTTTAAACTTTGTATTAAATAACATGGTCTTGCTTCTAACACTGAATAGATTTTAGAAAACCAGCTAGTATATTTTTAAAAAAATGTCCGTGTTATTACAGTGATAGTATTATAGAACTTTTATATGATCACAGATATGCCACATTCTGAAAAGTAGGAGCTTTAGATTCTATGAATCTCAATGAATGTTAAAATTTATTTCCAGCCCCATGCAATAGGATAATTATAGATAACCCAGGAGATGCCAGAACAGATCTTTCAACAATTTTAAACAGGTGATAGACTATAAGTTAGATATCTAATTAGTTTCAAAATTAACTTATTCAAATGATTGTACAATTAACAGGAGCAGGTAATGCTTTTCTTGGAGCAAACTAATTTAAACCAAAAATTGGCATACTATATATGAAAAAAATGGCAGTCAATAAAAAAGAGATGTATTAATAAAGAGGGTTAAGCAGACTCCTTCTCACCAATATGGTAGATTCAGAGGAGTATATTTTTATTATGTTATCTGGAAAATTGTTAAAACATACAATTTTTCTAATGATAGAGTAATTTCCTCCAAGAATATTATGAATTGATTCTATTAAAATTATCCTGGAAACATGGCTCATTTAATTCATAGATTTGTAATTTTAGATCTTTTCCACAAAACATGCTAAAACACAATTACAAAAGTACTCACAATAATATACTAAGACAGCAACTTACCAGTACATCATACAGAATCAGGTATTTTGTGGAATCAGTTCAATGTATCTGGAGAGAAAAGTTAAATATCTTTTGTTTAATAAATTAATATATTGCCAATAAAATCTTATCTATATTTATTCCGAAAAATAGTGATTTCACTGAGTGCTCTTAGTATACTAAGATTATTTTCAAGACTAAAGCATAAAGTTGCTGCCTGTTTTCTCAAGCAGAGACTTACTACTTTATGCACTATGAATCCATGGTACGATAGGCTTTTTTTGTGAAATTCTGTGAGTATTACATGTTAGGGCTTCCTTATTTTACCATTCTCCTATCTCGTTCTCTAGCAACAGAAAAAAAATATTATATCACATCAATCCCACCTACCTCTAGAAATTAATCAAAAGTACAATAATGATGACTCATAGGGCAGCCCTAGGGCAAGTCCCACTACCTTTACATCTCATCCAATTGCTCTTTGGATAATAGCAAAGTACAAACATGAATAGATTATGAATGTCATGTGCTGTGAAAGTATTGGGACTATTTTTTCATAGAGATGTCTTTCAGACTAAGTGTTAACATTGCAGCTAGACTTTAAATACAACCAATCAATATTTAAATATTTTAAAATGCACATTTAGGTAATCAATTCAAATTTATTAGGTGCATATCCCAACTTTTGTACAGAAACCCAGGGGAGAGTATTTAAGAGTTCACTCCTATTTGTTCCCATAACAGCAACTCTCTGAAGTAGGTTGGGCTGAGAATGAGATTGGCCCAAAACCACCCAATGAGCTTTGCGACCAAGGGTAGGCTAGAATCTCCGATTTCTAGTCCAAAACCTTAATCACAACACTATACCAACTCTGTATATTTAATATTTTTAAAAATTTAAATTCTGTAACAGA
The DNA here is from genome assembly GCA_032468235.1 of Pseudoxyrhopus heterurus. Taxonomy (NCBI): domain Eukaryota; kingdom Metazoa; phylum Chordata; class Lepidosauria; order Squamata; genus Pseudoxyrhopus; species Pseudoxyrhopus heterurus. The sequence goes on along the minus strand of JANHJO010002346.1, from coordinate 119,663 downwards.
ATAAATTCTTAAAGGGAAAAAAGTCAAGGAAGCTAATCAAAGTCTATTATTAACCAAATGTAAGACTGAAGTTATACAACACTATTTGACATCTTTCAAAATCCAGAATGAATTTAATAAACCTGTATCATTGTTTTATACCTGTATCATAGAATTTAGCAAGATTGTTAAATTCCAAGAAGAATCTTGGAACTGCCATATGTATTGGACGAAAAGTAGCAGAATTCTTAAAGTGCCATGGTAACCAATAATTCTGGAAACTATCGACTATTTGCAAACATATCAGCTTCAGAAGTCTCCAAGATGAAATATTCTATCTACAATTTTGAAACTTAATATGGAAGGATAGGAAGCTGATACATGTTGGGAAGATGATAAACTTCTGAATTTCTCAGCTACTCGAGTATTTAGCATCTGATCACCTAATATCCTTCATATGATTTCATTCAATAATGGGGAGGGGAAATTCACATATTACTAGACATGTTTAGGCAATACTCTAATGAGGTACCTCTATTTTTTCTCAACATTTGTTAGGAATTTGTACAGAATATGTATATGTTTCCAATTTACAAACAATTCTAATTTGCATGAATTAGTGTAGCAAAGTCAATGCTGGATTTACTTAACAGATGGATTTTCATTACAGTTCCATATCATTTTCCTAGGCATATTTTCTCTGAAGCAAGTCCTACAAAACATTTTGGGATACATTTTCGTATAACTGCAAATTTAACAGATATACTAAAACAGTTTTCTTTTTTGGGAGATGGTGGTGATGGTTGTCTTTACATTTCATCATTTCAGCTTTAGAAATTGAAATATTTTATTAGTCTGACCTCATCATGTAGTGGACTATATATTTCAGAAGAAACACACTACAGGTACGTGATTTTTCAAAAATACAGATTCCAGATTTTCATACCCTGTTCATTTTTTAGCATTGACACATTCATAACCTTCCCAATGAACAGAATTTGTTATGCTATCAATTATTGGACGCTATAAACATCAATATTTCATATACTGATATTTATCTTTAATTAGAGCATGGAAAACACGCTTAAGTGTTAGATGTTTATAAATGCCACAATACTTGCCAAGGGAATTAACCCAGAATTCTATAATGATTTGCAATTCTAAAGAGATTTAGGTGAGATCTAAGATTTTCCAATTTCTTTGAATCTAGACAACAGTCTAAACGACTAAATCAATGCAGTAACATCGCTTTGATTCTTGACACTGAAATATCCTGTTGCACCTTTTACAACATCCATTACAGGTGTATAGAAATACTTAATTTACAAAAAAATACAAGGTGTTTTACTATTGAATTTTGACAAAAATAAAGAAAATATGCCGAAGTCATCATCAATTAAGATGATGAAACTTAATGTTTCAACGTATCTGGTGCAGTAGCAGGAAAATTTAAATTTAAATGTTCCTTCTTTCTAGCCTGAATGGTGATGTGCAATGGGCATGTTCTAGAACTCTGAAAAGGAGTAAAAACATATGAATTACCTATTCTCAAAATTTATTCTAAGTCTATAAACATTTGTCCTAAAAATGACACAAGGGATGATATTTTGCCAGTTTTCTGTTCACTCTTAAAACCATGTAAATGGAAATGCAATCTAATCTGGGCTAATTCCTTGGTAGTAATTATTTACTAGTAAAATAAAGGACTGAATTATTTTTATCTGTATTTTATATTTAATAATTTACTATATTTCTATTTCACTAATACATTTCCAGGTAGCTCATATGGCAAATATGATAGTCAGATTCAACATTTAAAGGTAACATCTTAAATTAATAAATGGTCACTCAGTTTAAACAAATTAAAAGCACTGGGTTTTTAGTAAAAATAGAAAAAAAATCTAAATTAGTTATGTAAGTTTGATCAATTTCTAAGCAAAACATACATCTTGTTTTAAGAACCTCTATTTTTTAAATTTTTCACGTTAACCAAGTTGAGAGCCAAAACTCTGTGAATGAATTCAGTCATCTCTTTTCTGTGTTCATATTGTTATCTTGTATTAACAGTCAATTACTGCTCAAACCTGGATTATGCAAAGGAAAATGTATCTAGGCGTATTATAGGAGTATTATAGGATAAATTTTGTATTAAGTAAATGACTGTGTGAACAAAATTTACTTCATCAGGATAACCTTCAGGTTTTAATGTAAAATTTAATAAATAAATTGATGCAACACAAAGGTGGGATTGTAGAAACCAGCAATCGGATAATTGGAAGTATCACAGTGTTTAGGAGCATTGATGGAAGTTTAGTTAAAATTTCAACATGTCTATGAACATTAAAGATAACTTTAAATTTAACATGAGCTATTCAATGAGCATTTGTTTTATGATAGCAAAGTAATCCTTTCCAAATATTGTTAATTTCATCTCTAGTCCTAGAAATATTAAGCGTTATAATATTTAACAATTATGAGTTTGTAGTAATATTGAAAATACTTTATTTTTAAGCTTTAGAAGGATATTCCAAATTCCAAGCAAAGATTCTGTTAAAGACATAAAGGCTAGAAAGAAACCAAGATTTAAAAGATCTGCATTATTCAAATAAGAATAAATTAAAAAATACCTGAAACAGCTAACATGTTCTCCTTTAGCTCCATCTGGATCCTTCTAGTTATTAGAAGTCAGGGAAATCTTTTAAAAAGAAAAATATATATAAAATAATATATATATATATATGTGTGTGTATATATTTGTGTCAAAAATGACACTCAACATAGACATCAAAAGACTTAAAGCGGAAAAACTACAGAAAAGTCCTCAAACGCATAAATGTATCTGTGTACATGTACATATATATATCTACATATTTATAATGCACATTTTGGATTTAAGTTGATCATCCTTTTGGTGCAAGTATTACAACTACTTTTCTCATTTCAGTGATATGAAACTTGATCATAAATATCTTTTAAAATGGAAGTAATTTACTTATATGTAAATCGCCTAGACAAGTTTCAACTGGAAGCTTACATTCTCCAATACAGGAATATAGGAGATATGTACAGAAAAATCAACAGAACCTTATCAAAAATTCACCAATTTTTCAACATTAATCAAATAAATTAAATATAATCATAACGAAGTTTCATTTTTTCCTTTTAGGGTAAATGTTTATATATAAGGGACACATTTCTTCAAAGCTGAGAAACAAAACGAGTTAATTCTTACCTACAAAAAATTCTGGGCAGCTTTTATAAGCCATCAGTTATTTTGCTGGCAAATATTCATAGAACACCTAAAGAAAAATATATTTGGATTAATCAAAAATGTTTTCTTAATATTTGCAAATATCTATTAAATAAAATACTTAAAATTATGTCAGTACTATCTATAAAGTTAAGCATTATTTTTTAAAGTTTCTCAGACTATGAAAAAGTATTTATATACAAGTTTTCTGCTTAATGCAATCTTTTTTTACCCTCTCTTAAGGTAAAGACACAACAGAAATGCCATAACAAAGTCTATCCCAAAACCAATAGTCATCCAACTGCAACTATGAGAAAAGTCAAACATGTTTAGATTTCTCTTATTCTCAAGGTTACACACATTTAAAATACTTCTACTGTTTGAAGCGATGGAATTACATTATCTTAACTGAGATTTCTCCTGAGATAATTTTATAAAGCCATTTTGAGAGTGAAGTTTTTTTATAATCCACAGAAGTATCCAATTTTTACCCTCACTTTAATCTCATTTTCTGTAAAAAAAAAAAAAAAAAAAAACCTGGCCATTTTTAACAGTTGGCTTTATTACAATTTTTCAATCATACAAAGTCTTTCAAATCCATAATCATAACTTTAAAGTTTCAGTGAAATCTCAGAGCTACTTATTCTATATAGAATGTTTAAATACATACTTCACAGCAGCTTTTGGTTGATTAATCAGTTAAAGCCACATCTCCAAAGGATTGTAAAATATTTGCTAATATTATAAAAAAGTAACAAATGGTCGCTACATGCCAGAACTTTATCTGGTAAACTTTTAACATTACAAAGCCTAAGAAATATTACGTATTGATCCAAAAGGAAAATAAACACATTAAGACAAATTTAACACAACCATTTTAAAAATTGACAGCCTATCATCCAAATGTTCATTTTAACAGTTAAGTTCCAAACATTAAGCACTGAAACCAATGAAAAAGTAACAAAGCATTTTAAGTTTTTACTTTCACTTAATGAAGAGGTTTAAAGATTAAATTTGCATGATAAAATTGCCAGAAACTTCAAATTTGACACATCACAAAAACACATTCTCCAACTTTTAAAACTGTTTTCATGTATACTTCATTACCTATTGCTAGTTTTAGCTTACTCAATTAGATAACTGGCATACTTCTAAAAGATGCACATATTTAAAAAACCTCATATGTTTCATCTTGAACTTTCATTAGAATCTCTTCATTTCAGCTAAAAATGTTTTTATTTTATTTTATCATTGACCAAAAAAAATCTCATTTGCAAATTATCTCCATATACCTAGTTGAGAAAGAGTTAAATGCCAACACCCAAATACAGAAAAACAAATTTGTTTGGAGAGAAAGAGGCAGCCATGGCGTCTTTTGTTCTTACATGAAGAAGAAAAAATAAACAGGCTCTTTTCCTCTTTCAATCACAATGGAGGACATCGACTCTTTAAAGAACTTGAGACTTTTTGTCGCAGACATCCTGTATATGGAATCACAGTATACCTTTCATTTCCCTGCTCCAAATATTTTAAGAGGGTGTTGTCCCAATTTGCTGCAGACCACCCCCCCCGTAGCTCCATAGCAAACTAACCCTCAGATACCTGCCCTTTAGTTATTTATTCTAAGAAAAAAAATACAGAAATCCAGCATGCAGACCTTGCAAATCTCTATGGGGAAGAATTGCAAGGACCCCCTGATATTTGGGGGGGGGATATAATCCCTAGATTTCTGCTGGGTAAGGGAGGAGGGAAGAAAGGAAGAAAACTGCAGTTCAATGGCGGCTTTGGTTTGACATCAACCTCCTTGATATGTCAGGCTTTGCGCCTACCCAGGAATCTTATCCGGAACCCGCAATTCAAAACTGGGGGGGCTCTCTATTTTAAAAAAAAACCCGAACAAGAGGGCGTTTTAATAGTCTCTTTACCACGATACAAAAAATGGGGGAAGGACACCCCCAACCTTGAATTCCACATTACCTTTTTCATACCCTGTAAAACTCCCCCCTCAATTTGTTTTAGGAGCATCCACACCCACAAATGTGGACTTTTCACATCCAGAGGAAAAACCCCATAGAGACCAACGAGGAATCCCACCTTGTCGCCGGGATCAATCCCTCTAAGAAATCTTTTCCCCTACCACCACCACACACACACACACACACACACACTAAATTTGGGGGGCCACCCCGAGACTAGGGGAGAAGGGGGCTCCCCGGCTTTCTACCAGAAAAACCCCAATCCGAGGAAGAAGAGAAGGCTTCTTTTCTCCCTTCGACGCCCACCTTGGAAGCGCGGGATCCTATTCCTAACGGCGGGGAAGCCTCGGGGACCAGAGTCTAATTTGGGGGGGATCCCTTCTCTCGCTTTCGAGGCGCTCGGGTCGGGGTCTTTTTTTCCACATACATCCCGGCGTGACTCGGGCAGAGAAGCCGGATTCTTGCCGACTTTCTTCCCCCCCGCCCCGCCCGCCATCTCTCAGGCGGCTCCAAGGACATCTTGTTTTCCTTCTCAAGGACAAAGAGACAATGGCGGAGGGTGAAGGGCGGCGGCAGAGACGGAGGAGAAGGACATGGCAGGGCGGCAGCTGAGGCAATACTTACCGTCCTGAGGGTGAGGGAAGCCAGGCGAGTCGAACGGAGACATCCCGGAGGGCGGACGGGCGGCGGGAAAGCCGAGGCTGCCTTGCCGCAGAGGCTTGCTCTCGGGTCCGCGTCAACCGGACAGGATACCCTCCTCCACCGCCCCAAGCTCGGAGACCCCGGGCCGGCGAAGACCCCCGACCCTGAGGCCGCTCTCGGCCCGGGAAGGTTGGCGGGAGAGGCAACCCCGAGAACGGTGGGGGAGGGAAAGCCGCAGCCGCTCGCGAAGCAGCCGTCCGCCCGGCCATCTTGCGCCGTGTGCGAGCGAGTGTGTGAGGGAAGCCTCTGCCTGTCTTTGCCGTCTCTCCGCGAAGCTTCCCTCCCCTCCCCCACCCCGCGCCCCTGCCCAGACTCCCAAAATGGCCGCCCTCGCTCCCTCAGCCACTACTGCGGCAGGGAGGGAGAGGGGGGCGGGGCCGGCGCGCGCCTCGGCTTCCCCTCCACTGCGCCTGCGCCCAGGCCGCCTCCCTATTGGCTCGCTTTCCTCCAGAAACCCATTGGCCGCCTTTCCTGGCTTGAGCTCGCGCTACGCCTGTCCCCAGGCTACGGCTCGCTATTGGTTCGCCTCTCTCTCTCTCGCTCTTTTCCCTCTCTCGATGTGTTTTCCCTCCCCCCCGCGCCTCCCTCCCTCCCTCCGCCCATGGGTTTCGTCGTTTTGTGCACCAGCGGCGTTTCCACTCCCCTCCCCTTTTTTTAAAAAAACCAACTGCATTGAGCTGGCTGCCACGAAGGCGTAACGGGCTCCCATTGGTCCGCGAGCAGCTGTTCTCGCGCTCTCTTCCCCGCAGCTGTTGCCCCGCCCCTCGGATGACGACATGCCTCTTCGAGGTGGAGCCCTCCTCCCTCAGAATAGTGTGTGTGTGTGGGGGGGGGACAATCTGGCGTCGCTAATTGGTGGAGGAGCTTAAAGGCCTCCCACGACGATTCCGCCTAGGTGCGTCCTACAAACTCGTTTGTGGATGCTCCTCTCCATGGTGGTTGTGTATTTACGCATCCACACCAACTATTTGATGGATTGTGGGTCATCAAGTCTCTGTTGGCTTGAGATCGACCTTCTCCAGCAACATCTGTCCCCAACCTGATCCTCCTTCAGATCTTCCAATGTTGCCTCCATCACTTGAGTCCATCCATCTTGTTTCTCTGGTCGTCCTCTTCTGCTCTTCCCATTTTCCAAGCATTATGGACTTCTCAAAGGCGCTAGGTCTTTGCATTGGTTGACTGAATGGTTATAATACCATCAAGTCATTCCTGACTCTGAGCAACTGCAGAGGTAGAGCTCCAGGAAGATCTGTGCCCAACCTGGTCCTTCACATCTTCCAATCATCCATAGCCACTGTAATTGAGTCCATGGACCTTGATGCTGGTCGTTCTCTTTCCTTCCCATTGATTACTGTATATCTTTGTGTTGACTCTTATAACCTAGAAATTGACTTCTCCAGCAGATCCATCCCCAACCTGCTCCTTCATAACTTCCAGTAATGCAGCCATCACCACAATAAATGAGTCTGTCCATCTTGCTGGTGGTCATCCGCTTTCTATATTTTCAGCATTATAGAATTCTCAAGAAAGTTGGATATTTGCATAAATTGTCCCAAACGTGATAATTTGTGTCTTAAGTAAGAACTCTTGATTCATTCGATGAGCCATTTATTTGTTTTCTTGACTATCCATGGTGTTCTCAGGAATCTTTACCAACATTGGAGATTCAAAAGTATCCTTTCTATGCTGCTTCTTCGGATTCCAATATTTGCTTCCTGAGAGTCTCTCAAGGAAAACCAGTATCTGCACGACTCACATATTTATTATATTGACCCATCACAGCAGCAAGGTATCTTTTCTAAGGGCTTCATTTCTATCAAGTAACAGTCTATATTGTATTTCTTGACTTCTGGTTCCTTTTTGTTCTCGATGGTGATTCTAACATACAGAAGCTATTCATCACTTCATTTGATATTGTATAGCGTATAAATAAATGTGTGTCGTGTCTTCATTTGAAAAAAACAACTAGCCTTGATAGAACACCAGTTCCGCAATCAAAATAGTTCTTCCACTGTTGTCATGCTTCAGGGTGACTTCTTTTTCTCTGCTGTGCAAACTGAACCTACTTGGACCACAGAGACAGAAGGTGAAAAAGAAGAAATGTTGCTTGTTAGAAGCTAAGTGTCAACAAAAACATTTCACTTGCTCTCTTGCACCTTGGCCTAAAGGGAGTGAGAAATCTTGAAGAGTTAAGACAATTTAAACCTACCCCAAATTCTGCCATGGTGCTTTGACCGCAAAGGTGCTTAGAAGATCACATTTTTAACTTGAGGGGGGGGGGAATATATTGGCAAATATCTAGCTCGGGTATAGGATGAGGGTGAAGGTTCGTTCTCTGATCTTGTGGGTTGCTGTTTCAAACGTTTTGTTACCAGCCTAGGTAATATCTTCAGTTAGGGTTAGGGGATGTCAGTGTCAGTAACCTCCCTATCATAAGACCCATCACAAGACTCACACCTGACCCATCATAAGACCCTCACTTGTGAGGGTCACACACCCTCACACCCACCCCTGAAGCCCTTATAAACAGAAGAACACCAACACTTGACAGCCCCTAAACGCCGCTTAAAATGTTACCTAAACTGGTAACAAAACGTTCGGAAACCGACACACACATACACATACACACATATACCGAGATAGATAGATAGATAGAT
>JANHJO010002345.1:99660-110102 GCA_032468235.1 Pseudoxyrhopus heterurus | reverse complement strand
ACTCTTTTAATCATTTTGATTGGTATGGAGGGAACCATGTTTAAAGGAAAGAATAACCATTTATTTTGTTCCATTCTTAGCATTTAGGCTTTACAAAACTCTGTTTCTGGGATTAAATACAGAAATTAAAGAAGATGGCTGCATTTTTTCCCTTTGCATTGTGAATCAGTATCCTTTCATAATCTCGGCATCCATATCCTGTTTTTTATTCTACAGGTCTGTGTCGGGGGCATGGAGTGGGATTATATTGCAACCCAAGGTCCTTTGCAGAATACATGCCAAGATTTCTGGCAGATGGTATGGGAGCAAGGGGTTGCCATTATAACCATGGTGACAGCTGAAGAGGTAAATATATCTTCCTGAATCATATCTCAGCCCTCAAAAATATAATTTTGAAATGAATGTATGGGTCAGCCTTTGGTTGAAGCTGATTTTTGTCTTGACTGGATAGAAAATGATATAGAGAACTAGTTTGGAAAATCATTCAAAACCAACACATACTTTACCCAGCTTGGTGCCTTTTAAATGTTTAAGGACTGTAACTACTAGAATTGTCTGCTTGCCTTTTTCTACCTGAAAATATGGGAAGTTGCATTCCAATATATCTGTAGGACATCAAGTTGGAATGCAGCTGATTTAGGAGTCAACAGTAGATATTCGGATGTTTCCTGCTTTTTGTTTCTCATTGGCCCATGCAACTCTCAGCCCAATTTGGATTACAAGGTATTTGAAAAGATACCTTGAAGATGAAGGGGTGAAGAATTAGTAAACTCTTGGCCAAAAGTAATAATTAATAATATATTAAAAATAAGTCTTGTGGAATATTCTGCAGCTACCTCTTTATTCTTTTGCTGATTAGACATTATCTTTGCAGGAAGGTGGCCGAGAGAAAAGTTTCCGATACTGGCCAAGACTTGGTTCAAGGCACAACACAGTGACCTATGGGAGATTCAAGATCACCACTCGCTTCCGGACAGATTCTGGTTGCTATGCCACCACAGGTTTGAAGATCAAACACCTCCTCACAGGACAAGAGAGAACAGTTTGGCATCTTCAGTATACTGACTGGCCAGAGCATGGCTGCCCAGAAGACACAAAAGGGTTTCTGTGTATGTGCTTGCCTTTTCTTTTCTTTTTTACTTATTGTTCATTTTCTTTACTGTTTATTTCTTATTTCTATTATTTCTACTATGTGAAAGCATATGACGTAGGAAACCAGCTGAAACAAAATAGGTCTGGGGCTGGTTATTACCTGCATGGAAAACAAAATAAACAGTAGGTTACCCTCAGTTTAATTTTTTAAAAGGCCTGCCTGTAAGGCTGGGGATATGGGGGCAGGGGTGGGATTCAGCTAGTTTGGGCCAGTTCGGGCGAACCGGATGTTAATTTTACATCTGGTTCGCTGAACTGGTAGTTAGAATGACTGGCTGGCCCTGCCCACCCTGCCCTGCCCCTCCCAGGAGTCTCCACGCAGCCCGTTTTGGATGCCAGGTAAGTGCAGGAGGGCTTTCTAGGCCCAAAATGGGGCACAGGAGGGTGCGGCATGCCCCCACACCCCATTTTCGCTCCCAGGAGGCTCCAGGGACGCTTTGTAGGCCAAAAAGGGAGAAAGTAAGCCTTCAAGGGAGGGAACCTACAGCCCTGATATTTTCTTAAGATCTTATCAGACACTAAGCTCAGTTTTGTTTAATTTCTGAACTCAAAAGTTGAATACTTCAATACATAGTTGGAATTCGGATATTTTCTTACTACAAAGACCAAAAAATATATCAATGATATCTAATTTAAATATTTTTCCCTTTCTTCTTTTCCTCTGGATCCCATAGCATACTTGGAAGAGATACAGTCAGTACGGCGTCATACCAACAGTACCGCAGACCCTGCAATTCCCAATCCCCCTCTACTAGTGCACTGCAGTGCTGGTGTAGGAAGAACTGGAGTGGTCATCCTATCAGAGATCATGATTGCCTGTTTGGAGCACAATGAGGTAATTCCTTAATTTTTAAACTAGGAATTATGGAAGTAAATGGGAATGCCCTTGAGGGGATACCCATTGAGAAAGCCCACTAAAGATTATTTCATGTTCAGTAATGATCCTCACAATGCACCAACCTTCTTTCATGATCGAAGTAACTACTGGACAAACAGTAATGTGCTTGTCTCCATGTTAGATTGGAAATTACAAAGTTAGGGATCAAAAACCTACTCAAACCAAAATCCACAAAGACTAGCACAAAGACTAGCACTGTCAAACTGGCGGCACGGAAGCCAGATACGGCCCACATAGACCATGCCCATCCTGCCTCCACAAAGGCAAAAATCATCTCGATACCTCACAAGCCAGCCCACGATGCAATCGGGTTTGACACCCCTGAACTAGCATGTTTTTTGCAAGAAGGTAGTCCTAAATACCCTTGTCAGAGCAGCGCCTAAAAAGAATATCGTGTCATTTCTTTCCTCTTCTGTTTCTTTACATTCTCTGATATTTAAAGACTTGTCACACAAGTGTCTATGTAGTTGTTAGCTCTTCAGGGTAGTCCAGACAAAAAAACCCAAGCCACGAAGGCTAACATTGCCTTTGTTATATTGTCACAGAAACAGAATCCTGCAAGTCTGAAAGCTCTTTCCCCCTCCATACCCTTTGCTTTTCCAAGAACCAGGGAGGGGCCCTTCTGAGATGCTTCCTCCATCCTCATTGCTTCTGTAGGCTGATATGTCTTTTGTCTGATCATTGCCTAGACTGCGGCTCCTCCTCCTGTTCTTCCCAGATTATTCTCACAGTTCGTTACATCAGTTATGGCTTATTATCACCACTTAAATAATTTCCCAACTTGTGTGTGTTTTTTTAGGCACTGGATATCCCAAGAATGCTAGAAATGCTGAGGCAGCAAAGGATGATGATGGTGCAAACCCTAAGCCAATACACGTTTGTCTACGGAGTTCTCATCCAGTTTCTTAAGAGTTCAAGGCTTATATAAGTTTTCTCCACTCAAGCTTCAAAAGTCTATTTCTTTGCAAGAGTTTACAAAAGCAGAAGTTTGCCTTCCAGGATTACATGATGTTTGAAAATTCTGTATGCAACTGGACATTGCTTTAGCAGAGTTCACCTTGAAGCCGAAAGGAATGTGTGTGTGTGTGGGGGGGGGCAGCGGTTTGAAATGGGAATGATTCATTGTGTTCTTCCGATGAAACTGTGTTCATGGTAGGCATACAACTGCTGATCCTAGGAAGACATTACTGCGCCATACTGAAAATCACAGTGGTTACGTTATTATGAATGGAAAGTTATACTGATGTATACTTGTAGATAGACTGTGGTGAAAGAAGTATGCCCTGCCTATAGAGTAGTGATAAATGGCATCATTGTGCTTGAGTTTTTTATTTCAATCTCTGTGAATGTGTGTGTGTGTGTGTGTTGATTTTTATATTGCAACCAGCATTACCAACAAGCCATTAAAAGAAGCACTTAAGACAGTGTTGTCGTGCTGTATTATTATTATTTTTTTGCCAGAAGTGGGGCACTCCTTTAGAAACTGCAGGCTACAGACAGCACACAATAAAAGAAAATTAGTATTTGGCTTAAGATTTGTAACAGGAAAAGAGTTAAATGGAAGATGGTAATGGCTGGTAACGTTTGTGGTACATTAAACAAATAGTTGGCAAATCTTTGAAGGGAAAAGAAAGAAAATAAGATGGTAAAAGCGAGGACAAAAGGTACAGCTGCTGCTGTGTTATTTCCCCAGGAGGAAATGATTGGTGGGTCACATTCTAGGTCAAAAAGTACAGTAAAAGAAAAAGGTTATCCTAGGAAATCCTATGTAGCTCCTCAAAACTTCATAAAGTAATTATTAATGAAGTGTAGCTCCAGAATTATTTCTTTAAGGAACGGTTTGTTACTTCTGGTTGAAATCAAGTTGAATACAGATGAATATTTAAACACTTGTTTAAATATTTTATTTATCTAGAGAGACAGTATGTTTATCTGCTTAGCCTGCAAATTTCATTTTAGGAAAAGGAATTGAATGTGGAGCAAGTGCAACAGAATTTGACTTAATGTGGCATGTGGCTATTGGGCTGCATAATTTAGCAAAGTGGAGGTAAAATTGCCTTTGTTAATTCCCTATCAAGAAAGTTAAAAAAAGAAAAAAGAAAAGAAAAGGGATAAATGTTTTTTAGAGTACCGAATTTATTTCTCTTTTCCTCTGGATAACATCTCCAAAGCAGCCTCTCCAATAACATTATGCTAACATTAGAAAGTCTGCATGCTTCTTAAAACAATAATGACTGATGGAAAGTGTACATGTGAAAAGCAAAAAAGTTATGTATTTTCCACTAGGCTGTATAGTTGTGCCAAAGAGAAAGGAAGGGAGGGAAGGTTGGATCGATGCATGAATGCTTCAGGCAGTTGTATGACAAAGTAAGCATAGTGTGATACTTTGAACAGCCTGGGAGCTATTTCTTCAAAGCAGTACTATTTGTCCTTTTGAGAGTATTATATTTTGTTAAGCCAGAAGTCAAGCTGATCTGTGTTTGTGGTGCAGACTCTGAGAAATATTTCTTTTAAATTTAGTCATGTCTGTTCTTGCCTTATACATTCTCCGGCTGAGATGTCAAAAGGTGTTTCTGTGATGCTTAGATTATTTGATTGATCTTCATGGCAAAAAGAACAAACAGAAAAATCAGATGGGTTGGTACCAATGATACTAATTTCCAGTGTGCAGTCTTGATGTTTCTTGTTTTTTCACCACTTGGGAACTGTATATATGAACCGGTTTTCATGCAATTTTTACAAGGTGATAGTAGCAGTTTTTTAAAACGATCCATTTAAGATGTTGGCTTTTGCCTACCTTCCTTAAACCAGCATTTCATTTTGAAAACACTATCTTTTTCAAAAGAGCTTTTTAGGAAAATTAGGTATTTGGCATGAACTTTTGATGGCGGAATGGGGCCATGCATTGGGAAGATACATTTGGAAGCATTGGTGGCTAAAATACTGTACAATAATTTGCAGAATGATGTTCCTAAAGCATTCACTTTAACTTTTGAAATGCAGTATGGTAGTCCAAGTCTATAAAGGTGTGTTCCAAATAGTTTTTGAAAATTCAAATTTTAATTTTTAAGGCTTGGTTAAATTCTATCTTTTGGCTCTCCGATATTCTGTGAAAAAAATATTCAGCGTTAAGTTTTCTGTATAATGAAACTGCTGTTTATTTGGGCCTGGCTTGTGCAGCAAAAGGTAAAAAGAGAGAAGTGGGATTTTAATATTATGGATGAACCTATTTATGAGGTGAGTTGAAACAACAGCGAGTCTGAGAGCTCAAGGATTCTGCTCTTGTCTGTTTCTCTGGTGGGATGTCTTCTAACTAACAGTTATACTTGGTAGGGGTGGGGTACAAGAAAGAATAAAATTATTTCTCTGTTCTGCGCTTGAATGGCCTTAATTAGCATACATTACAGAGCAAAATGAACTGCAAAGTAAAGTCATCCTCTAAATATTTAAATTATATGCATTTTGCTAACTTTCATGTGAACAGTGATAGACTGTTGCAAGCAACGTGATTTATATGGTTGCCTTGCTGTCTTGATTGTATGTGGTTTGTAGTTCTTAAAGCTAAGCTTAAGATCAGATTTATAAGCTACCGTATGGCACTTACAAGGAAACATCTTAGATGACCTATTCCAGTGCAGTGAAGGAGAGAGTTAAAAAAATCTCAGTGGCACAATATTGTACTGTCCAATCTAGGTACAATCCAGAGAACTATGGGGGATTACTCCTTTCTTTGTGAAGCCTACTCTTTTCCTTCCTAATCTGAAAAATGCAATTTGTAGGTCAAATTACTACAGATAAACTCTAACCTTACTATGAGCAGGAGGGGAAATATTTTGAAGAATGTAAAAGACTGGAAAGAGAGAAGAATGCTCTCTGAGTTGAAGATCTTGTTGCTACATACTGTAGGGACCAGTTCCTTTGCCTTTCACTTGCCTTTTTGGGGTATCAACTTCTTTCCAATTCAATTGTTGCTCTATTTTGAATGTATCCTTTGGGCATAATTTTCTTTAAACTGCATTTTATGTTTTGAACAAACTAGTAAATGAACTAGTGTGTTGTTTGGCCAAAATCATGGTTGACATGATGCTGTGATACACAACGAAGCAAGTGCCACTGTGATTTTTTTTCTTCAGAGGTGCTAAATAAAATAGCATTTGCTTTAATATAGATGGAACAAACCACATAGTTGTGGTTAGTGTATTATAATGCATGTCTTTTTAAAATTCCACTATATTTTGTCCTCATTTTTTGAGCACAGATTGAGAAGAAATTATGCCTAAATATATATCGAGAGAAGTTATGTGCCATTTTATTTTATTAGAACTACCTTTAAACATATGAAGGGAGTTTGAAACAATCTAAAATGAACTTCCAGGTTCCAGAATAAAAATGAGCAGTTAGGTTGGCTAAAATATGTTCCTGTTAAATCTTCATAAAAACTTCAAAAATAACCAAACCTGGTCATGATTTTTTTTACAGACAAAATACATAAAATCAACAATGTTAAACTTTCTTTTGGATGCTGTTTTCTTGTATTCATCATGGACCCAAAACATGTCCAACCTCATTTGTTGAATTACTGTGAGACAATTTGCATCCATACTAAGTGGTATGGAATTTATTTTGAATTATTCAGTTCTGTGCTTTCTACCAAGAAACTACTCGGGCAAGATAAATGAGAGCCAGTTTGGTCTAGTGGTTAAGACGCCAGGTTAGAAACCAGGAGACTGTGAGTTCTAGCTCTGCCTTAGACATGACGTTGGCTGGGTGACTTTGGCCCAGTCACTCTCTCTCAGTCCAGCCCATCTCACAGGGTGGTGGTTGTGGGGAAAATGGCAGGAAGAAGAAGTGTTATGTATGTTCCATCTTATTTATAAAAATAATAAAGGCAGGTTTTAAAAAATCTAAATCTAAATGCACATTCCCACGCCAGTAGAGTCCTTCCAAGGGACTGAACAGCACTTGTTTGGGGGGAAAAACGGCAGTATATCATGAACATCATTCATGTCCTACCATACTAGAGAGACCTGGGTTGAAGTCCAACAAAACAGCTCCCATGCTGCTCTCCTAATGTATGAAGATGTAGAGCTTGAAGTTAGTTTGGGGCAAAAGAACTGATATTGCATTGTGTTGAAATAGATGCCTCAACATCCCACTAGCCTTAAGCAATTAAATCTATGCAAGGGAAAGACAATGGTTTTTACACAATTTCTCTTCTTTTTTTATGTCAGTATACAAGGATTTTTGCAGTACCTTCCTTGAACAATAGCACGTCTCAAAATTGAAGTATTATTTTTTAATGTCAAGCTAAAGTTTTTTACACATAAGATCTGCTCTGTCTCTATCAAGTGTAAAAATGTATAATTGCTGCAGCTTTAAATCATGTACAATTGAGATGGGTTTTTAAAACAATGTGCAGATTATATTTGATAGAAAGGGTTGTTTTTCTTTGATATGTAATATATATGAAATGAATTATATTATAGTCTATTTTTGCCATGAAAATAAATATTCAAAGCGCTTCAAACCTGAGTTGTTTCATAACTTTATTGAATACTGACCTTTTGGACATAAATAGAAATAATAATACTGAATACAATATAAAACTCAATCCCTTTCATAATCCAAAACAGGGTACCTTCAAACATGTTGCATAGAATTGTTTATTATAGTGATTCCCAATGGTGTATTGCACAACATTTTAGATCAATTATTTAGTTGCAGGCATTGATACTACAGAAGTAATATCCTTTAATGTTGGCAAAGACTGAAGAAAACTATGTTATTTCCCAGGAACAATGTGCTGGTATGGAGCTTAAGATCAGTTCTGTTTGAACACAAGGGCTTGGGCAAATAAAGTTGCAAATAGCTTCCTTCAGTGGAGATTAACAATGCTGTAAAGCTTAAAACAGACATGTTAACTCGTTTGTTTTGGAGACTAAAATACATTTTTGTAAAAAAAATTAAAATGTCAGTATCTTACAAGGTTAAGGTTATTACTTGGTATTACGTAAAATCCTATGCAAGAATGTTGAAGCCTTGCAAGATTTTGATCATTTCTAACTTTTTAAAACATAAATTGGATGCTCTGCCAAGTTCATCCATGAGTGTTGCAGGAGCCAAATTGTTGGGATTAATAAAGAGATTGGATTCAAGGCCTCACTGAACTGTGAAGCTCAAGAGGGTGCCCAGTTTTTTGTGGCTTCTTCGTCACAAAGTTATTGTGCAAAAATTATTTTGGAAAGAAGAGGAATATAAATTGCTTTGAGCTTCCAAGGGGAAAACCTGTGATACAAGCAGTTAAATAAGTATTAGAAAATTATATACAGTGCTTGACACTACATTGGGAAGAAACTGACAAACTGGAATATGTCCTGGAAGAAAACTTGTGACAAACTGTTGAAGGCACTAGGTATGCTTAGACTGGAAAAGAAAGGACAGGGAGAGTACTGGACATCAGGAAAAAATTGCAAATGGTAAGAATGATTTAGCAATGGAGTAGAGTATCTCGGAAGGTACGTCTTCTGGATGCTGTGGTAATAGATTTCTGTACCGAGCAGATTAGATTAGTCCAACCTTTTGGCTTGCCTGGGCTGCATTGAGTGAAGAATTGAGTTGGATTGAATATAAAATATATAGGTAATGCATATAACAAACTTGCTTTATTTTGGGAGGGGGGTCTTGTGGGGCTGCATACTAGTTGTCCAGGGCCACATGTGACTAGATGAATTGGACTAGATGATCTTCAAGGTATTCACCAACCCTTACATTCTCATACTAGAAAAAACAAATTATGGGTCATCAGGAGACACTATAAAACATCATGTTGTCCTGAAGACAATCTAGGCAAAATATGAAAATACCACCAAACTTGTTTGAAATCTCTAAATTGCTGGCCCTGCTTTAGTCAGGATTGGTAGACATTGAGAGCTTCTTTTAATTATTCAAAACCCAACTACCCCCAGTCAACCAAGTGAGAAATGTTGAGACTAGGTTCTTTGCCCTGCAATAACAACTTGAGGGTTGGAGGGGTGTAGATTATCACCAGAGAATTTGCTTACCTTACAGAACAGAATCCTGATCCACAGGTACACTCATTTGTCTTTTGAGGAATGGCAAATAAGCAGAACTGTTTAAATAAGGTGGATAGAGTTTGGAGCATATTTGTGATGAAAGAGCACCTGCTGCTTGCTCCCAATTGTTCCTGTTTTAAAGCTTTCTAAAATTGTGGCTAACCCCCACCCTCCAAATAGATAGAGGGATTTTCAAAATACCATTAGCTGGACAGGATAACGATTTCTAAGTATGTTTTGTTTCATTTAATTTCTTATTAAAAAATTTACTCCCTCCCTCCCTGAGGCTGAGATCATGCAATCCTCTCCTCATTTGAGATAGGAAGAGTCATAAGCATGTAAGCCTTGTAGGATGAAGATGCAGCTGCAAAACATTTTTGTACTATTTAGGGAAGATGCGTGCGTGAAGCGAACCTGTAGTTACAGTGGTTGAAACCCACCGCTGCATATTACCATTTCGTTTTATCATTTCTAGTTGCTTTGCAATCATGTCCCTTAATTTTTCAGTCTGTGGGTAACTACATTAAAAAAAATCTATAAAGCTTTTGACTGAAGAGGGTAAATGTAACTATTTTCTTGTGCTATCAGTAGGTGGACACTATTTTCATAATTCATTCAATAAAGGTACTAGACCAGTACAGTGTCATTTATGGATGCTTTCTAGGAAAAAAAAAGTTGCTGTGACAGTTCTTTGCCACAAGACCAAGAGAAGCAGGAACAAAATGTAACTCTTTGTATCCCACCTTCAAATAGACCCCTTACCCCACATGATGTCATACAGCAGCATCCATAGGGATGTATCAAATTGATTAGTCATTGAAAGCATCACACTATTGTGATAGAAGCCCTGTTCCTTTTATTCATATATCATAGTGTTGCATACATGTACATAGGTACACTTGTGTGATTCTGCTTTTGTTTGGTTGTGCAATCTCTCTTCCTGATACTTAGTGGAAATTAAAATCTAACAACTGGAGTTCTCAAGGGCTTCACACCCCATTTTGTGTAATGGAAACTTTATTATGGAGTCTACTTTGAGAGGGTTACCTATTACACAATGAAACACTGCTTGCATTTGGACTATTGTCTAAAGCAGGAGTGTCAGACTTGATTTTATTTGAGGACCACATCAGGGTTGTGTCTGACCTCGGGGGGCCAGAGTAGGCATGGCCAGCTCAACATCACTCCTATCGGGGGCACCTGTGGTGGCCAAGTGCTAGGCAGAACTTCCCTGACCCTCCCTCTCATTATAATCTCCTTCCTTCCTTCTTCCTTCCCCTCTTTCCTTATTTTTCCTTCCTTGATCTCTTCCCATCTTT
>JANHJO010002345.1:72378-82798 GCA_032468235.1 Pseudoxyrhopus heterurus | reverse complement strand
ATATGCTGACATTGTAAACAGCTTAGAGAGGGTTACAAGCCCTGATAGGCGGTATATAAATACAGTGCTATTGCTATGCTATTATTCATTGATAGACAGCATTCACCAAAAATAATAGACTGTCGCACATTTCAAATCAACTTAAAAATTTGAAGATGAGAGGAAGTGAGAGGAAATGTCACTGCAACCAATGGTATATGTAGTAATGAATAATAATTCTAATTTCTGAATAATAATGAATAATGGTATGAAATACAATTTTCATGATATGCTTTTTTAAATTATTAACAAATCAAAGAAAATACTTACATTTTATGCTGTTTAATCTGCTTTTTGGTAATGAACAGTCTATAGCAGCTGAAAACAAACAACACAAAATGAATAAAAAATAATTTATGTTGCAATAGACTTTGCTTGATATGAGCTATCAATATGCATCTACAAAATAAAACTTTTTATAATTGAAGTTTATCTTACTGTACTTGTATGCTACTAATTTCTAAGGCTACAGACAGCTAATAATTTTTTAAAAAAACCCAAACCCATATAAATAACCCCCACACAATACAGATCCCACCTGCATATTATAAACTCCTTTTCCTGTGCCAGCTCGAAGACAAAAGTTGTTACAAGTTTCCTGAAGCACAGAAAGTATGAAACAAACAAAAGTTCCACTGGGAAAGAGAACAGGGGCAGCATTAGTAAAACTCACTTCCAAGGCTCTGTCAGATGTCAGTCCTACAAGGAGAGGACTGTAAATAGCTAATCAATATAAAATATGATCAGACAAGTAAATGAATTCCAGAGGAGGAGATATTTCAAATAATGACCCATGTAGGACCTTAGAGATGAAATTTTGGGGCCTACTGTTTCTAGGACTATACCATCTTTAGTGCTTGATGGAATCACACTGCCCAGACAGACCCAAAGGGCAATCTGTGCTGCTTCTCGATTCATGACTCTTGCTTGAGGAGAGGTAGTAGTTGTGGTTAAGAGGGTCTTTACACAGCTCTGGACTGTGCATCAGTTGTGCCCATTCCTGGATGGAGAGGCTTGGCTCACATTCATTCATGCTCTAGCCACCTCCATACTGTACTGAAATCCACTCTACATGTGGCTGCCCTTGAAGAATTATTTAGATGTTTCGGCTGGTGCAAAATGCAGCAGTGCAGGCAGATATATGTGCTCTTAAGACAGGTCATATTAAACCTCTCCTCTGCGATCTGCACTGATTGACAGTTTGCTTTCGGGGCCAATGCAAAGTGCTAGAACCTTTAAAGGCCTTCATAGCATGGGACTGGGTTACCTGGTGGACTGCCTGTCTCTAATTGTATCAGTCTGGCCTATTAGATCTGGCAGAGAAAGCATCTGCAGATGCCATTTGCCAGGGACCTACATTTGGCAGATTCCCCCAGGTAGTGGGTCTTCTCTGCTGTGGCACCTATCTTATGGAACTTTCTTCCACCACCCCTCCTCCCCTCCGAGGTATAATATTAGCTTCATCCTTTTAAAGTTCTGGAAATTCCTCAAGACCTGGTTATGCCAACAAGTCTGGGAATCAGAGTAAACTCCTGTGAGATGGGTGAAGTGAATGGATATATAAATTTGATAAATCAATCAATCAATCATCATGCAGATATAATTCTGATAGAAGAGAATATGTGTAACTCAGGTTTGAACTATGGGGTCCTTGCTAAGCATTGATTATGTTACCTAGTGAGTTAATGAAACATCTGTAAGGAAACAACCAAGCTCAGAGAACACCAAGGACCCCACAGACCTAATGCTGCACTATGGTCAGCCATGAAAATAGGAAGGAAAATATCCATAAATGTTAACATGCTAAAATTTGAAAAATAATTTTTCAGTTTTCTGAACCCCCCCCCCGCCCCCACTTAAAAATATATAGGACACAACCTATTTTTATTCTGTATCTCCAGTAGCTTTTATAGATACTAACAATGAATGAAAGACTGCCATGGTATCTTGAATACGGGCTATTATCTGCCTTCAGGTAAAACTTCTGTCTTCATCTAACACTCTATATATTCCATAATAACGTATCATTTATATCTAGCAGTGATTTTTCTCACCTTAGGAGAGCTTAAACTGGAAAAACCGGGTATACTGGAGGAAGTAAAAATAGTATACTGAGCTGTCAGCTGGAACATGTTACGGTAGTTAGACCTATCAATTCAACTGCTCTGGATTTCATCTGAATTAGTCTTAGGAACTCAGTCTTAGAAAATATTTAATAGGGTTTTTTTTAATATAATTATTTCCGAAGACAATATCTGCCAAGCTTTCATTAGTTACTGTAAGACCCCTAGATCTTTAGTACTGGCAATAAGGCTTCCTGATCACCTGGCCTAATTTCAAATTAAAACAGTCAGGCCTCTAATGTTAGAGAGGATGAGACCAACTGCCATCTGGTTACTTTTCTGCCAAGACATCAGCATCAATGCAAGCAAAGAGACAGACAATATAAGTCCTATCTTATTTACTTAACACATTCCTTTCCTTAACCACCTCAAGCAAGAGCCATCAGTGGAAGAGATGAGGTAAAAGCATTCTCCACAAGTCTAGTTTGGCCTAACTCCTATCTGCCTTTTCCCAGAACCATTACTTGCAGTTCCATTATAGCATCATTAGGTATCAGGAGTGGGATATGCCCTGATTTCACAAAGACCTCAGCATAATTTAGCTCTCTGAATGCTTTAGTTCTGCTTGTGAACTGTAACAATGATGA
The DNA here is from genome assembly GCA_032468235.1 of Pseudoxyrhopus heterurus. Taxonomy (NCBI): domain Eukaryota; kingdom Metazoa; phylum Chordata; class Lepidosauria; order Squamata; genus Pseudoxyrhopus; species Pseudoxyrhopus heterurus. The sequence continues at coordinate 80,049 of JANHJO010002345.1, read as the reverse complement.
AAGAGGAAATAATGAACCGAAGTGGAAGCTTAGATAAAAACAGTTACGCCACTGGGGTTTCTAACTCTGTCTTTATCATCTTTAGCCCCCAACTGACTTCCTGTGGGTCAATAGTGTCCTGAATATATTTTCCTCTTAACTCCACTGATCTATTTCTTTTGCTTACTATTATCTTCAACTAAATAAGCTTGGGCGCTGACAGAAGTGGCTTATTTAAATGTAGTAACTAAATGCTACAGCTTCCAGGCAAATCTCAGCCTGGAATTATCAAGTATCAATAGATTTAAATGAGTGCATAGGCAAAGTACTTGGTTTATAGTGATATTCCATGTCTCTGTAGAACAGAGAAAAATATTCGGATCAAATAACCTACATATTTTCCTTTTCTTCTTCAATATAGTACATTTTCCATCTTACATATCTAATTTAATGTTGAGTATTACCCTGTAAACATAAATTACATCAAAGTATCTTGGATATAGAGTCCTTCGGGAATTGGGCGGCATACAAATATAATAAAATAAATAAATATTTCATCCATTATAAAAACAAATGTCCTGCTGCACAGAAAAAATGGGATCCTAATTTAGTACACCCATTTACATATTTGTAATTTAAATTGCTTTTCCAGCTGTGAAACAACTTCATTAGCAAATACCTGTCTTAAAAAGCTACTATAAGAAGAATAGTGGGTCAAGGGGTAATTATAAAATAGAAAATATTTTGTTTTGAGCCCAAAACAATCCATTACATTGCAAAATGTCTACCAAACCATGTTGGGCCACTCATGGTTCAGTCAAAATATAATCCAGAATGTTTGGGTTGTTCCAATTCAAATAAAACAGAAGGCAGGTGAGCTGATGATGAGGGTATTTTAATATAGGACAGTGGTGTAGAACCTTTTTAGGGCTCCCACGTGCCACCCACCCACAATGCAATGCGCCCCCTTCCCTCTGCACATGCGTGCGCGACCCTGGGTTTTTAGCTAAAAAAAGCGGGAAAAACAGCTGTTTTCCCGTTTTTCAGCTAAAAACGGCGGGGGGTGCACGAATGCGTGGGAGGGGTGCGGGGGGAGCACACACACACCCGCCCCCACGCTGCACATGCACGCCCCCTCCTGCTGCTTTTAGCTGAAAAAAAGCGGGAAAACAGCTGTTTTTCCCAGTTTTTTTTTCAGCTAAAAACCCGGGGTCACATGCGCATATGCAGTGGACCTGGGCTGGCCGATGGCTGGCGTGCTGGGCGACATGGCTCTACGTGCCATTTTGGGCACACATGCCATAGGTTCGCCATCACGGATATAGGAGTTCACTCCAGAAGACTCTGAGTGGCTTGCAAAATATACTATATTAAAACAAGTAGGGTAAGGCTGCTCTGTGTAACCTCTCTCTCTCCTCAGCAGTTGTCAACTTGGCATAACCACCTGGTCCAGCCCCACCTGCTTCCCGGTGTCTCCCTTCTCTCTCAGTAAGCCACTGCCGATGCCAAAGAGGGACATAACCTACCAACCTACCCTAACATTCCCTGTGAGAAAGTTTACTCTCATTCAGACAAAAGTAAAAAGGTAAAAAATATGACATCAGATGAGTACTATCCAAAAAAAGAAAAGATGAAGACTCTTAAAAGAGAAGTACTTCTAGTCCTTTACACAGAATAGGCAAGGGAAACAGATGCAAGACACTGGTTTGCTATGAAAAGAGTATTTAAAGGTGATACATAGCTTCTTAGGTTTTCGACAATAAAATGTACATGTTAGAGGTTATTTGATTTTTCTGTGCCATTTTGTTCTTAGCAGAGCCCCAAACACCTGAAACATACATATTTCAGTGTGGCCACGGACCATATAAAATAATTTTATGTATGAAACATTTTATGTATTCTTAGGTTCCAGTACCTTGATGCACCCCTCTTGTGACAGCCACCGATTTATTCAGTTAACTCTTAGAAGGTTAGAACGCATATCTACTGATCAGGGAAAAAGCCTCACTGAATTCAAGGAAATTTAGTTCCGAATAGACCTCTACAGGAATATTACTTTTGTCTTATTCTGTAATCTCTTTATTAAAAGAGATAAAAAGATCTCTCTGCTAAATATTAATAAGGATACATCACCACTTTGGAGAATAAATATTTGATCAATGACCCAGGAAGTGGCGTATTATTAAATAATTATTTTATATAATTATTATCTGAAACCTTCAAATTTTCATTAGTATTGGCTGGTATACTTCCCATCTTTAGCTTTTGTCTATTGCATTTTTAGTGAGAAAATAGTATGTACTCAAGATTCATAAATATTTCTGATTAAATTAGAAATGCAATCATTAAGAGTGCTGATAAATAAAGAAATTGGCATTGTTCCAACTTCTAAATGATATCCATTAATCCCAATGCTTGTTTTTTTTTTTAAATATAGGTAAAAGAAAAACTGCCTTTGGAAGCACTCCACAAAAGGACGTGGAAATTATAATCATAATCACAACAATAAATTAACTTGTATGCCACCAACCTCTCAACCATTCAGGAGAAAACACAGGGCTATAACGTTTTGGACAACAAAATGACCTATCTCACTTTAGTTAAAAAAAACAAAACATATTGCAAGGGCACACATGATCTGCATCTCTAACCAAATTTTCTTAAGGGTATGTCTGTTGCAAAATCTTATTTTCTGATAACAGAATGTTTATAATACTTTATCCTTTTGTTGCCTTTATAAAGCTTGAAGTAATATACACCGTTGTGTGGCTCAAGCCCATCTGTGACCTTTAGGACCCGGTGGACATTTGAATCTGATCTCCTGGGTCCTAGTCAGACATTCTTACTACCATACCATATGAGTATTATAACAAATGTTTGGCAATAATTCAAGTATGAGTGTTTTTACCTTTGGCTGAAAGTATTTTATTGTAATGAACAGCCATGTGATCCCTGATGAGGTACTGATTACTGAGTCTGCAGGAGGAGGAGTCAATGCAGAAAGCTACCAAAATAAAACATATTTGAGCATTAGAATAAAATGCCAATAAGTTTTATCCACAATCGCAGATACAAGGAAAAAATTGTAAATGTGAATAAGGGTGGCATTAAAATGAAATAAATAGCACAGTACACCTGGATATTGTGGTATACTGTTTTTCTTGGAATGAATAAACTGTATGAAAAAGGGAATGATTCATGAGAAAGCAGTGATGATCTATCCATAGAACCTAATTATTTCAATGATTAAAAATATAGTCAAATTTTTCTGCCACAAATTGAAATTGTCCAAGGCAATGGTAGTTAAAATACTTAAAGTACTGTACTTAAAACATAGAACTGAGATGAAGGTGTACTAAAGGAAACTAGACATACTTAAACTAAACCAACTTATTCTAGATACCTTCATTTGGTCTAAAATGTTATTAAGTAAAAATAAAAATGATTAGGTGGAACCATAAAACAAGGATTGTTTAGATTGAACCAGAGGAAAAACCTCACTCAGGTCCAGAAGATGGCAGTTTGTATATAAGATCCTTCTTTCTCTCACATATAAGAGAATAAGTAAATTAATGAAATCCTTGGCAGAGAATTTCCCCCAAGATTTATATAGCATTTTCTGAGGTGTTTGTTCTAGAGAAAAGGTACTTATTTTATAACAGGAATATTTATTTTGTAAGTCTTATTTAAAATGGCCTGAGAAATGGTCGGGAATAATTGATGCCATTGTATTTCTTACAGGTGTAGGTTTTCAAGCTGAAAGATCCCAGAAAACCCTCTGTGAAAGCACTACATTTAAAAAAAATTAAGTTACTACTCTTATTGTTTTTATTTAACATTATAAAAAAATATATTAAATAGATTTAGGCTCTAAACATAATGATCTTTCATTAGGCACATCTATTTTTTGCTATGAATTAATATAGATTAAACAGGATGCCATTTCTTCCAGATCCCTTAATGCAGAGGTGTCAAACTCAAGCCTCGGGGACCAGATCTGGCCCATGGGGTGCTTAGATTTGGCCCATGGAGCTGCCCTGGAAACAGTGAAGGACCAGCCCACGATGCTTCTGTCAGCGAAAACGGGGCCTGGGGGGCACATGTGGCCCACCCGAGCTCCGTTTTCACTGGCAGAGGTCTGCAGGAGGCTGTCATGGCCGAAAACAGAGCTTGGGAGCCCATTTTCGCTGGCACAGTGTTCGGGCCACCACAGACACCCCCAACATGAGTGATGTCAAGCTGGCCATGCCCAACCTGGCCCCTGAAGTCAAACACAACCCTGATGTGGCCCTCAATGAAATTGAATTTGACACCCCTGCCTTAATACTTTAGATAAGAATGAGCTTCAGTTGTATTTGCTGGGATCATAGATTCCAAGAGGTCAAGGGACTGCTATCACCACGCTTATTCAATGGTCTTCCTTTCTTGGTCTTTTTGGCTTTCTTGGTTTCTTAATACCATCAGAGTTCATAGCCTGTGCTAAGACAGTAGTTCCAACAACTAAATAATCATATATTAAATAAATAAGCAGACTAAAATCAACCCTCACACAGGACTGAGAATTCTTCTGTTACTGAGCCATGAACAAGATGAGCGCTAATCACAGAGCCATTTCAGCAATGCTTCTGCCAGGAAAAGTTTATGTCTTAACAGTCAGTGGAGCAGCACGTATCCATGCATATGAAACTAGCATGAGACCCTCAAAACAGCTACCCCAAGAATAGACCCATTATGAAGTCAATGTGATCACTCTGAGGTAAACAGGCTTGAGGACTTGAGCTTGAAGGTTCTGACAATTTCATGCCAATGAAGAGAGGAAGCACTGATGGGGCAAGTGGTGATAGAATTAAACTTAATTTTTCATAGAGTAAATATGGCAATTTTAATTCACCATGTTTTGAAAACAGAAGCTAAATAAAGAACTATGATAATACTTCATGTACATTTTTTAAATTATTACGTTACATGGTTTTCAAAAATATTTAGTTATGCTTCTTTAATAGTTTTCTCTAGATTGAAAGTTGTATTATTTATTGCTAAAAACAAGATCAAGGTGGCTAAATATCTTCCTTAAATAACACTATTAGGTTTAGATTTAATTTCTTGGTTAAAGCATAACTGATTTTATTAAATTCTGTCAAACTAATGCTTAAATAAAAGACTTGTAGCAGTCTACACCTAGTGTAGTTTCCAAATAAATTATTTATCACATCACATAAATTACTTACCATTACTTTTTGTACTTAAATGTCCTTTGAATGGGCTTGCTAGTCCATACCTAGGAATGGTTAGATATTCAATTACTGAAATAAAAAAACAAAAAAAAAACAAGTTAGATTGTTGTAATTGCGTTTGTTAAAAATCTGGGGTTATAGAAAAAAAATTTTAAGCCTATTTTAATATTTTGCTATCAAGAAAGTAGATTCATTAATGGAGAATGCTGTGCTTTCATAGGCTGTTTTTACACAGATGCTACTTAAGTTTAGATTGCGATGAAAGCAAATGGCATAATTTTTTCTTTTTTTATATAGACTGCCTACTATATTTACTATAATTTTAGCAATTTTATTATGGTAGAAAACAACATAGAAGCAACCAATGCAGTCTTTGCAAAAGTTTCAGCAAGAACTACTTAAAGTTTAACACTAAAATTCATGGAAAATGTAATAGCCCAGCAATTAAAGAAATATTAATTTGAGAGTGATTTTGGCCTAAGACCAGAATAATGTTTGTTAGTTTGTCAATGTTATAGTTAAACCAGCCCTGTGTGGTAACTAGAATATATTGATTCAAAAGAGCAGAACAAAAGCTATATAAAAATGAATCTATTCAGCTCTTGAAAATTTTACTAGGAAGAAGGACAAAATGGGACTTGCAATAAAAGAATAGCACTATTCTTCTCATATAGTCCTAGCTGAACTGCATGAGAAGAAGTCCCTTTGTTTAAATATTATAAAAGAACCTTTTGGGATGTTTGCACAGTTGAAGTTCCTGTTTCTCAATAACTCTATTTTGAGTTTTACTTTAGATGTCACTCATTAGTTTACTTTGCTAATAGAGTGACGCAAAAAGCTATGAAGACTGTAATTAGTCCTTACCAACTGCCTCATTTTATGACCAAAGTTATGATAGTGTAAAAATAAACCCAAAGTTTTGTGACCAAACTTCCTGTTTATGATCACTGCAACACCTTGCAGCCATTTGATGGCAACTGGCACACATTTATGACTGTTACAAAGTCTTGTGATCATGCCATTTGCGGGATTCACAACTGGCTTCCCAGAACCAGAAATAATAGAGAAGATAGAAGTAAAATCACAAATCAAGGTCATGTGATGACTGACTTAACAACAGAATGGAGAGTGATATTGTAACTCCATCTCAGTCACATGCTTTTCTGAGCTTGGCAACAGGTCCCAATTGGGGTTGCTAAGCAAGGACTAACCTCTAATTTTTTTCTCTGGTCAGAAAGTTCCAGGCCATTATGTGAGATCTTCCACTTTTCATTTTGTTTATTTATTTACTATTTAAAACATTTATATGGCCGCCCATCTTTCAGACAATTTTGGGGAGCTTTCAGTAAAATGGAATGTAAGTACATTCTATTTTGCATGAGAAAGCTAAGATAATACAGAAAGATTCTTCCATTCTACAAAGATTTTTAATATCTCTTTAGGAAATTAAAACATCCATTAGGCAGTAGTCATTTATCTTTCAGGATATATTTTACAGATATTCTGGTATCAAGAAATTATTTCTACCTAAAGATGAACAAGACTACAAATGCATGGATAGATGTTCTTGGTTCAACAGACTTCAGACACGATGGACGCTTTTTAATATGAATTTCTCCCATTTCATGGATTAATGTCAGGAGCTGACCATTAAAATGTATCTGCTGAATTGAAATGTTACTGCAAAATCCCTTTTACATCAACTGCATAATTATACAAATGACACAAAGTGATGTAAATGAAATACATTTAGATTTAACACACTCAGATTTAATGGACATCACTCTTGAATGATTATTAAATCAAGGTTTTACTGCAATAGTATAGAAATCAGAAATATAAAAATTAAGGCCCACCATCATCCTTTTATTATCCCATTCATGTCTTATTTTCCTCCGGACTAGACTAATGCAATGTGTGCTACATAAAGCTCCCTCTGAAAATAATCAGGAAGCTGCAATTGGTCCAGAATGTGGTAGCACAAGTAGATATGGATGCCTCTTGCTATGCTCATGTTGTACCACTACTCCACAAGCTGCACTAGTTTTCAATAGATTTCTCTATGTGATTCAATTTAATCTCCTTTAAAGTCCTACACGGTGTAGGATCAGGCTACTTGAAGGGGCACCTTCTCTCAAGAATATCTGCCCAGTCTACATGTTTCAGATTCCTTCTTTTAAATCTTGTCATCTTATGATGCCTAGGAAGTGTGCTTTTTCTGTGGTTGTCTCTGATCTCTGCAACAATCTCTCCCCTCTTTCTGGCCAAAATATAACAGACCCCAACTCCTCAAGTTCTTAAACCGTTTCCTGGGAATTAAGAGCTGAGTGAGTACAAGATCCCTTTTGGTAGTTCTGTATATCTCTAATCTCTCTAATCAATATCTATCTATCTATCTATCTATCTATCTATCTATCTATCTATCTATCTATCTATCTATCCATCCATCCATCCATCC
>JANHJO010002345.1:59528-70941 GCA_032468235.1 Pseudoxyrhopus heterurus | reverse complement strand
AATGGTAGCCATCCCCTTGCACTCCGCAAACTTTCAGAAAGTGTCACTGCTAAGGAAAACATACCTCCTGGAAATTCTGTAAGTGTTCATAGTTTGTATGATGCATATTATGAATATATTTTGCTCTGAAAACCCATTATATACTTCCTGCCTCTAAAATACTACTATCAAAAATACGTTTGCATGCCTGGCAGACTGCAGCCAACAAATGTAGCGTTCTACCACCTTACATATGTGAATGTACATATTTAATAATACATAGATAGGTCTAAGGCCAACTGTCTGAGCTGGATCTGTAAACTACTCCTACTTGTTTAACAACTCTGATGATTTCCAGTTTAAGTTTCATCTACATATAAAAGCTTCATTTCAAGCTTGAAAAATAATATATGTGCTTTTGATTAAGGCTACATTCCACTTATGGTAATTTACCAGAAATTATATACTGGCAACTTGTCAAATGTAGTGCATGATGGGTTGCTTAATATGACCTTTCCCCACCCATACAATTTTGCATCTTTCAGGAATAGATCACTATTACCAGAAATATGATTCATTAGTTCAAGTTTTTGGAATCACTCTAAAGGCTGCTTGAGAATTAAGCCAAGTGCAAATGTTTTCTGCACAGTCCCAAGATAAAGTTCTTTATTAGTAGGTGATGCCTTTGTCTATCTACACATATCTACACAAATGTTAGCAAATGTATAGCATTTTCATTTAATTGACTCTGAATGAGCAATCTGTATATATCTATCTGTCGATATATTGATGTCTGTCTGTCTATATGAATAAAATATGAATTGCTGATCAGTTTACCCTGTGCATCAATATATTTCAGAAAATAGCATGGCACAAAATAAAAGGTAAGCATAATTCTAGATATAGAAAGCAGGAAAATAAATTTGCCAACTATCATAATAGGTAGTTTTAAAGACACAAAACTCACTTTTCTTTAACAACTTATTCATTTTTGGTTAAAGTTATTTGGAATTCTTCAACATAACTAACAAAATATGTGTTTGGGATTGATCTTTGGAAAAATTATATGTAAAAGTTTCAGTTGCTACTGAAATAGTTTAGGAGATAAATCTATTTTAATAGAATTCCAAACCAATTATTTTGTGTTGCAAAGCCTATCTGAATCACAGAATCAATCTTCTCAGAGATAGTCATGCTGTGATCTCTTCTGCATTTTTCTATAGGACGAATTTCAAGGAATTGAACCCTTGAGTGAAGATGCAATTGTCACAGGCTTATATAAGAACAAAACTCTTTGTCCTAATCCTGAAGACACGTGTGATTTTGTTAGGGCTGCCCATCTAGTGTCAACACCTTTCCATGGAATAACAGAACAGAGAAATCAGCTGGGTGACAAACTAGAGCAAGAATGTCTGGAGTCTAAGACTATACCTCTGAATCAACAAACAGTTGTTTGCGAAGAACAGTATGAGGAGTCCACCTATGTGAAAAAACTGAGGTAACTCAGTTGGGAAGTCAACACTTTTTGAATGTTTATATAGGATTGAACATACAGCAGTCTTGGTTGCATATATTGTGGTTATATAATTTACAGAATTTCATGATGTTCCTCAGATTGCTTACCTGTTATTCTGCTATAAAATTAGAAATAAATTATACTTGCTGATGAGAATATAAGTAGAATTATATATCAACACTGTATCTAAGAATTTCTGTTATATAAAATTCTGTGTAAACTTGAGGCCTACACCTTGCCCTCATCGTAAGTAGAATTTCAGTACAAAATTATATTTGAATGCTGCTACTAATAATAATTCATGGATTGTGTTAAAATAATGTATTAAACACTTTTCTCCCATGCTTTTTAATATCTACATGTGAAAGTGCTCGAAAAGGTTATATGGAGCTCTGGAGTAAAGTGACATCAGTACATTATTCAGCTCTACTACCACTTAACTTCTAACTGCAAGGAGGTTCAGAAAAAAAAACATCCATTTTAAATGCGTGCTCTTTGGAGTTGTTGGCAGCTTGAATAAATTTGCAGAATGTAAACCTGATACAATTGTTTTCCAATTATGTTTAGTCCAATTTTGGAGACAAGCCAAGAAGATACCAGATCTTCGGCATCATCAGGTTCCCCAACACAAATCTCTACTGTTAAATTGGAACAAATTCCAGAGAAACTGGAATTGATTGACACTGCTGAGGAAATCACCAATGATGTTGAAAATGCCTCTGGTGAGTCTGCAACTGACAACTTACTTTCTTATTCCAGGCTCAAAATAAATGCCTAATATAAATTTGCAAATGTATTCTACAAACTTTAGCAAAAGTAGTTGGTTAATATTTCTTTAAGTGAGAGTATTATGCTACTGACCTTGGAAGAAGAAGTGGTACAGTCTCTCAGTAATCTGGTGTTCATTCAGTCTTCAGTCTTCATTTTTTATGAACAGTTGCTACATGTAATTCATTAATAAGGCAGTCAGTCCTGGCAACTTTTTACAGAGGCACAGTTGAATGCATTTTAACAAACTGCATCAGTTTCTTTGGTTTGGTGGCAGCAGTGCCTCAGATAGAAAGTCCATACAGAGGGTAGTAAGGACATCCGAGAAGATTATAGGAAGCTTGCTTCCTGTTATTCAGGATACTGCTTATAAGCACTTAGAGCTCAAAGCATGATTAGAGACCCCATACACCCACTTTACGGACTTTTCTGTTGCTCCCCTCTGGGAGGAGGTTTCTAAGTATTTCTAGCAGGACTACCCAATTCTGTAATAGCTTTGTTCCCTATGCCATCCGTCTGGTAAACTCACAAGATTCGTTTTCCTTGCCACGTACACCTATACATCCGAACTAGACTGTGTTGTTTCTCTGTGCCATATTAATATATGTGGGAATATGCTTGCTTATTTATTTATTTTATTTATTATTTGTTATAGTTTTGTCATGTTTATGTAGCGTATATTGGAGGTGGTGACCCTTTGAGAGTCATATGCAACGAAATTTCATTTTAATGTATGCCGATTAATGTATATTTAAAGTGACAATAAAGTTATTTCTAAGTCTAAGTCAATTGCTGCTGCTGCGGGGATGATCAGGCCGGGAAATCTCCGCGCACCTCGTCCCTTCCCGCGTTATCCGGACCAGGCCAAGCAAGTTCGGAAAAACGTTTCCACCCGCGCTTTCTCTCCCCACGCCCCCCAGGAGCCTGGATCGGCGCATTCTGGAACTGCTGCGGAGCCGGAGAAGCAGTGCATGCTGGGTCACAGAACCCCGCCAGCCGGTGCAAGAAGAAGGCACGTAAACCTTCTGCTGCGGGAGGGGACCTGCTCGCAGAGAATCGTTTGTTCCCACGGGACGCCGGAATCTGGATCTCGGTCGCCAGCCATTCCCAGACCAAGTGCTTCGGATGAGCGGGGTAGCCTCCCTCCGACCGCAGCGAGCGGGGAGCATTAAAAAAAGAAGGCGCCCGGCAGCGGTGCCAATCGGGATTTAAGAGTGAACCCTCGGGCACCCTCCTCCCCGGCACTACGGGGGCAGCTTCCCAACCCCGCGCGGTCCCTGCGCGCTACCTGGGCTGCTCCGCCGCTTCCTGACCTCGCCGCTTCCGTCCATCTTGACTCCCATGTTCCCGGCCTAGAGACGGCTCCTAGCCCATAGGGCCAGCCCCGGGAGACCCGGCGCCTCTCGGCTGTTTCCGTCTCCCTCCCCCTCTGCGCAAGCAAAGCAAAGCAAGAGGCGGGCCTAGCCGGCGGCGGGCGGGGTTGCTATAGCCACCGTCGCTCGCTTCGCCGCCAGGAGGATTTAGGCTCAAGAAGGGGCGGGGAAGGTGGGTGGAAAAGCCGACCCACTCCCGGGGCGCATGGTCTCTGGCAGAAGCCCTCAATCTTTCTAGCCCGGCGTGGCGTGACGACCTGGCCCAATAGAGAGCAGCCGAATTTCCCGCCCTTAATTGGCAGCAGCAAAGACGGATCTCGGATTTGCGGTGTCTGGAGGAGACCGGTTTGGAAGAAGCTGTCGAAAAGAAGGAAGGTTAAAGAAGGGGAGTGAGAAAAAAGATCAAAAGCTGCTGCCTCGACTTATCCGTGCTATCCTATACTCGGGAATAAAGCTTTACGGCCTCCAATGGGATGTTTCTAAAACGTCTTAAATTTTGAGCATCATGTGTATAAAACCCCACAGAGCACAAGGAAGGTTAATCCCGCAGCAGTGCACAGGGCAAGGCAGCCAATGGTGCTAATCAACTAAAGTCACAAAGCCGAGCTTGTTAATTTATGGCTAATACTTGCTCAGGAAGAGGCAGCTTATAGATAGTAAAAAAAACCCCAAACTGGACAGTATTTGAATTTAATGCCTGGATGGAAGGCATGAGGACAAAAAGGACAGAGGTGTGTCTACGTGCATTTGTCTGGTGCAAGATTCATTGTCTATAGTTGGCATTACTTTTAAGAAAACTTGCTTAAAATTGTGCAAGAAAGCAGTGTTGCCTGATGCTGAGGCAGCTCACATTTTTACAGGTGAAGCAAATCCAAAATCCTTTTCTACATGATAAAAAATAAAAGTGTATATAATGCAGTTCTGGATCTTAGACATCCCAATTTACTTAGAGCACTATTGGGAAAGGACAGAAAGAGGTACGGTAACAAGATATCAGTAGAAACGTCTTTAACTTGCTAAGAAGTCTATCCCTGCCACATTCTATTCATTCCTGTACATTAGTGATAGGGTGTTTTGATTTTGTGGTTCCAGCTATTATTGCTTAACACATTTTGGTAATATGGGAGACAATATAGCAATGCCTGTTTGTACATGAACAGGCATTGCTATAGTGCATGTAATGTGGAAATGGAATGTAAGAGAAGCTTGTCCCAAATTAAATTAGGAATTCCAGCTTCAATGAATTTTAGCTTCAATAAAGTCGCTTTAAATGAACATTTTATTTGTAGGTGCAATTGTTTTCATCCCTGAAAGATCATAAGGTGCCCCTACTGTATTCATACAGTGACAAAGCAGAAATGTTAACAATTTTGTTTTTTTGGTTATATGAATGCTCAAGATACAGTGTAACTTAAAATAATAAAACAATGTAAAATATTAAATACAATTTAAAATCTATTAAAATCCATATAATTAAAATGTAAGAGTTAAAAACTTGGTAGAAAATATATCTTGTGATGCTCATGATCTGTAAAGTTGAAACCTTAATGGAGCTCATCATTTATTGGCTTTGTTCATTCTGTCCCTTCCAGTCTTTCTTCCATCATGGAACTCAAAGTAATTTTCAGAGAATCTCCTTTAGAAACACTGAATATAATTGTATTATGTGCTTTCAGATCAGGCCTTCTTAAAATAATAGCGTTGAATTACAACCAGGGAAGCTCCATCCTGTTGTAGAAACTTAATTGAGTGACTTTAGGCCAGTGATAATGAATCAGCCCAAGATTCCTCCTAGGGTTATTGGGGAGAAAAATTGGAAATCTATTTATATCACCAGTGCTTCTGAAGGAAAGGCAAGTTAGTAATCTGATAAATAAATTCCAAATGTGGGTGGTAGAATTCTTCCCATTGATCTCAGTAAAGCAGCAAATATACCATCTTGATAAGGTGTAAAGTTTGATTTTCATCATGGGTGAGAAAGATTCTAGATGGCATGCATTTACACTGTATGTAACCCCACCATGTCCCCTCCCTGTTTTTATCAATTCCACTGGCAAAGTGATGCTGGAGTTTTGTTGGAATAATTTCATAGTTGTGTTGATCTATCTGCCTGTAAATGGATATTGGTACACCCTAACAACTAAAAATTCTTCAGGTTAGGATTCCGCTGCTGGGTAGCAGTTATGCCAACATTTGGCCTGAACAGTTATTTTGCATATAATGCAGAGGTAAAATAACTGAAGAATTCTATAGAAACTGGGTTGTTTTATTGGAGGTATAATTCTAATAATGGCTTTGTCTTACTGATATTTTAATTTACTAAGAACAAGTTCCAGAAATGGCGGAAAGTGATATGGTTGATTGACATTCCACAAATGAACAGAGGCCTAGTTGCATTCACACTGCATTTTTTTAAAGTCCCTGACTATTCCCTCGTTACTGGGCAACATATCTCTATTACCTAAGGAATGTACTAAGTTCTACTTCTTCCTTTCTGTCAATAGCCACTATTCATTAGAATTTCTCTTTTTCCGGAATTCTGGCCCACTCATACTTAACGTTTTTCAGCAGAATGACAGCAGTTTGAATAGCAGCTTCTTTAACTCCTTTCACTGATTTGACTCCTTTCAAAGTCAATGAATGCATGCATGGAATGGCTTTTAGATTAATTTTAGTTTACTTATGGAAGAAACGGAAAGTTGAATGTGTTTTCCATATTATTTGCTCAAAAGCGTGCTAATGAATTCATTATAATCTTACCTTGACTATTGTACTGATCTTTATTGTACAATAAATTAAAGCTGTATATATTAATATGCATTCCTATAAATAATACACAAGATCAAGGAAGCCAATTATTTACCACAAAATTGCCTTTTCTAATATCTGGAAATAATTATAAATTATTTGGAAGAATCTGATGTCTCAGAATATGTAAGCTGAATTAAAATGGCAGTAATTAATTATAGACCTCGGTGATTGGAATGTAAAAACCTCTATTTGCCTTTGGATTTCCCATTGAAGTAGACCATTTTTTCATTTTCTTTTGCTAATTTCTATAAGCGTATCAGAGTGGAATTAAGGACATGAGAAATTTCTGCTATACTTTATTTCTATTTGAAATGCCAGGCACCAAATAACACTAGTGCTAATTAGCAGCATTATGAAAACCAATCAAGAAGTTGTGAGTTTGATTTTAGTTATCCAAGCCAAAAATTCTGAGTTTATGTCTTGTGCAATATGACTCTAGCCTTATGTTACATATGCAAAAGCTTATTTTTTAATTAACCATTAAGAAAATGTATGTCCCCAAAGAATGATTGCATATTTTGAATGTTTTAAATCACAAAGTAATAGCCTGGATTTTTAAAAAATATAGGCCTTTGTGGCACTACAAAATGAATAAATTTATGGTGTGATTCATTTACATTCCCTTCAATTTAAAAATACATTCCTCTGATTTCTCATTGCAAGTGAGCACAGTCTTAATTATAGCATGTTTTGATAAATCTAGATCTAAGCATTCTTCTCCAAAGATAAGGGGGAACCTGTAAATACCAAGGTCAAAATGTACATGTACATACAGCACATTTTGTGATACTGTAGATAGTTTGGGCACAGAAAAAGCAAAGTCTTGCTGAACCAGAGAGAGATTCCATGTTGCAATTGAATGTAACCTTTATAGGCACATAGCATTTTTTATTTATTTGTATTTCATATCTTTTAACCACCCATCTCCCTCCCAGAAGAGCTCAGTTGTCAGCTAGTCTGGATGCAAAAGAACAGAGTTCCCATGGGCAAGAGTTTAGACAACAGTAGAGGTTCTGGTAAACAGAGCAGTTGTTCTCAACAGGGTAGGTTAGAAGTTGCTCCTAAATAGTGTCCATGCTGGTGAATCCAATCAAAGCTGGGAACACTCTTAGGGTTCAAGACATGCTGAGCACTGTTGCTCTGCTCTCTGTTGCACATAGCAGGCTTGGGCTGGGCAATCTTTCCAGCTCCAATTCCTTATCCTTTGAGAATAGAGGCAACTTCTGTTGGTGAATCAACTTCAGGTAGATCAACCTTAGGTTATTAAGTGCTCAAAGTTTCCATAGGCTGAGATCCAACCAGCTCTCCTGGAGCAGAAGCCCCTATCTCAGGGTCATCTGAATGAGAGCAGGCCATGACAGTTTGTTAATCTGAAAAGGTGCTATAAGAATTCTAATATTTTTTTTTTGCCAGGCTAACACAGCTCTCATAAGGAGCTGCGGTGGCGCAGTGGTTAGAACGCAGTATTGCAGACTAGTCTGCAGACTTGCCGATCAGCAGTTTGGCTGATCGAATCCCACCAGGCTCCAGATGACCAGGCTCCAGGTTCTGAGGTCGGCAAAATGAGAACCCAGATTGTTGGGGGCAATATGCTGATTCTGTAAACCGCTTAGAGCTGTAAAGCACTGATATATAAATCTAATGCTATTGCTATTACTATAACAAAATAGCTGTATTTGAGCTATGATTAACCTATGGAACTGTACTGTAGGCTGTTGTTTTTTGTAGTGAATGTGTTCACTGGAGAAAAAGATGCTGAGAAAAGAGGAAAACCCATCTCCAAACCAATGGCTGGACATTGTTGTGATTTGATCTATACCCTTTTGACTTAAAAGTCTGGTTTATGTAATATCCTACCCATTATAAACTCAAACAGGATTTGGAGAAATAAATGTTTTAAGGTACAATCTGAATGTAAATGCATTATAGAGTTTTCTGAAATATCACACAAGCAGAATTTAGGAGAAACTATGTTATTAAAGGACATAAGATGAAGAACAGAAAATTATTCAGTGGATTATTGCAACAAACACAACAAAACATCCATGAGCATTAAAACATAACCCATTCATTTTCACATAAGTTTTTATGACTATGAACCTCGTTGACAAAAGTAGATAGAGGCCCTAGAAGCTTATAATAGAATGAGTTTGTTAACATTTAATAACAATTATATACTCCAGAGTTCTATGAAAATTATTCCAGGATACTACATCCCTGATGTGCTGGTCCCAAGTTTTAGTAAGTTATACACAAAAAATAATCTGTTTATTTGGACATTTTCATTCTACAATCCTTTATGCTCGGTATTTACCTTATGAAGAGATGGGACTGAACTGAACTGTAAAAGATTGCTAAGAAGACAGCATTGCTAAGTGACTCTTTGCAAGTATGGGCACTTCACAAATACCAAACTATCTTTACTGATTCATTTCAGAAAGTAAATTTTATTTTCAATAGTCTTGATATATGTTCATAATTACCTAAATATTTGTTCACTAGCTATATACTGGGTTTATGTTAAACAAAAAATATTCCATCCTGTAGCGAAACTTGGAACTTTTTGCCTAGCTAATTTGCAGTATGAAAACTGTTCACAATGAATAAATACCAGCTATTGGACTGTTTCAGAACGTTGGACAGCTACAAGGTTCATTCTTTGGGTACGTACTTAAATAATATGCATCAACTATTTCTGGTTAAGTCATAGGAATCGTAAAATTCCCTATAACCAAATTTATAGCAACTGTACATGTTCATTGTTGAATGTATCAGTTAAGTAATTCTGAAGAATGAACCTTACGTATGCATATTTAGTGAAAACTAATTGCCTCTTATCTGTTGACAAAATAGTGGCAGGATTAAATAAGCACTTGATTAATATCTGGTAAATTACACTACAGTGTAGTATAGTTGTTAAATTGTAGAACTGGGATTAGAGAAATCCAGATTCAAGACCTCATTAAGCTTACTATGTGACTTTATGTCAGTTACTTTCTCATCTCCCAACCAATTTCAGTTGCAAAATTAGAATTAGGAGAGCCTCCCATATATGCAGCCTTGAGCACCAAGAGAATAAACAGGATATATGGTATTAAATAAAAATTAACACTTCTTTTTCTAAAGTTTCTCTCCCCCCCCCCCCCTCATTATGTGCAAAGTAAGGACACATATTCTCATGCAAGACTTCACATAGTCTTGCATGTCAGTTTCAGGACAACTGAAGAAGTCTAGAATACCATAAAAATGTCTTTCATTGGAGAAAGCATAGCTCAGCAATAAAAGATGTTTTTTTAGACAGTGCCAAATTTTGTATTTAGCATCCTCAAATACATTCAGAGAAATACATTCTTGTCTTAAACCTCAAAGAACAACAGCCAGCTTGTACGAATTAAGAGGCAAGATGAGTTGTGTGGTGAAAAAATGTAAATTTGGTTTCATTATATAAAATGAAAA
Organism: Pseudoxyrhopus heterurus; assembly: GCA_032468235.1. Lineage (NCBI taxonomy): Eukaryota > Metazoa > Chordata > Lepidosauria > Squamata > Pseudoxyrhopus > Pseudoxyrhopus heterurus. The sequence goes on along the minus strand of JANHJO010002345.1, from coordinate 61,038 downwards.
CACATGCTTTATTTGCTCCAGCACACCGCAGTACCCAGTTGATTTCAACCAATTAAATAGGATTAGATCTGGTTGAAAGGGATATTTATTTATTTTATTGTTGGTATTTCTATGCTGCCCCGCTCCCAGATGATACTACAAGAAAAGGCCAGAATTGCAGATTAGACTGGGAAATTGAAAAAAAAAAACATCTAGAAGAAACCAATTTCTATCATATTAACAGGGGTTGAACAAGATTCTATCCATTCTGTATTTAAATAAAATTAAAATTAATTTGGTTTAATTATGTATTTAGTTTCTTCTTTACTATTGAAAAATTATAATTGAGTAACAAGTTTTAGAATTATTTGAAGGCCATACCCAAGAGTTCTAAGGGCTATACAAAGTCGCATTGTATGCCTAAGGAGTAAACCTTGCTGAATTGGGTATGACTCACTGTACAATGGCTTCCCATGTTTCTATTTTGTTTCCAGGACTATATTCTTGAATTAGGTATCTTGCAGTAATGTAGACAACAATTTGCATGAAGTATTTTGGACTTTTGCCCTATGAATAGCTGCTCTACTACTCAAGCAGGATGGTGCTACAGCCAGAAATGTCCATCTAAAAATTATAGTATAATACTGTTCATGAATAAGGTGGAATCAAGGATGATTTACAAGAAATCTTTTCAGGACCTATTGCTAAATGGGCCTAGTTTTGGAATATTACTTCCTCAGCTTAATTTAAGGAAAGGATAAGCTTGGATTCTCCTTCCAACTGCAGTCAAAAATATTGTACTATGACTAAAACATCTAATGTTTTCCATTACATTGAACTTGTGTGATTGTAAAGCCAAGAACCCCTTTAGATTTCAATTCTCTATTCAGAAGAAAACACTCTTTGTCCTGCAACCATAATGTTATCTTCAAGTCTTGCAGAACAAACTCATAAATCATTCCTTCCATTGTTGTTCCCTACATTACTGTTAGCAAGACAATTTAGTCTCTCACCTAATAAGTCTTTTTCCCATTGTATACCCCAAACAGGCTAATGTGGAGGCCAGAGTTAGAAGGGAGAAACAAACATGGATAAACATATATGAATCTACAATATAACTGTAATTCCAGGAGTATATTTTGATCTCACAAAACCACTTTAAATTGTTCTAATATTGTGTCATATCATCATCTTATGAGTATACAAAATTTGGAAAGATTCCAAAGACTCCTGGGTAAGATAAACTTAACGTTTTTGTTTCTTCTATCCTTTGTCTTTGAAGATAGCATCCCGATTTAAAATAATATTTTACTGCAGAGGTTGACATTCAAAGCCTTTATGAATTGGTCATTCCACAGCATGTCTTGCCTCAAGTCTAAATTGTCAAGCGACTGATTCAAATGAGACATCAATCATCCACTCTGGGATTTATACTTATAACATGACTAATTAATTAACATCAATAAGCTGAAATATGAGGGGGATTTTTGTTTGAACTGTCTGTAGTTGTATCCTATTCAGTGTACCTCTC
>JANHJO010002345.1:46603-57182 GCA_032468235.1 Pseudoxyrhopus heterurus | reverse complement strand
GCCGACTAGGCCATGCCCACCATGGCCACGCCCACCCAGCAACCGGGCAGAGAACCGGTTGCTGGAATATTTGAAACCCACCCCTGGTCCCCAGCTCTTCCCCCTTCACCCAGTTGTGGCATGTGATGTCCTTGCACCAAGCTATATTGTATCTTGATGCATTTTTAAAATATAGTTTGATTGCCACTTATCTCTTTCCCCCCACCCCAATCCATGCTCCCCGAAGATTACCAAGGCTCATCAGAATGACTGGTTGGCAACCAGCCCTGCTAATCTATTTGGAGAAAACGACACCTCTAGAAACAGGATTAATGTTTAGATTACAACCACCAGTAAAGCCTTGGGTAAGATGGTGAAGGAACTGGAAGCACAGCTATCTCTTTTTAAGGGATAAGGCAAAGCAGCATGAATAGATGGCTAACAAGTAAAGAATGATTTGGATTTGTTGATTGCAACCTCTGTTACCAATGTAAGAAGCTCACAAGCAACGGTGGGCTGTTTCTGAAACGGGGAGGGAAAAACTTGTCTAACTGAAAAAAAAAAAGCAAACCAAAACAGAAAACAAAAATGTGACATCACTTCTCCCCCCACACACTATTTTTAGTCCTTCTGATACAGACTTGTCTTGAGATAAAAGGTCTCGTGGGGGGGAGATTCTTTCATCTTGATGCTGGCTTCTTTGTCACTTCTGGTGATCTTTGTCTCCAGTAAACAGAGAGCCATTCTTGCTTCCTCAATGACAAACGTCTCTTGGCAGCTAGATGGGATGAAATCTGACTGCAGTGGACTCCCATTGGGGTGCCCTAATGAAATAACAATGCTTAGGGGAGACCAGGCAGTCAAAATGTTTTCCATCCCTCTTAACAATGGAGTAGCTCTCTCCCAAGCTTGGTGGATGAGTGGGCTTAATTCTGAGCTTAGAGGAAGTGGGGGGGGGGAAAGTGGAGGGGTAAATACACAGAAGGAGGCTGATGTGTGTCAGGGTTCTGCTCTGTGAAACAGTTGGGAGTTGTTTAGAACACAGGAGTTTGCATGCCTGTGCATGCACACTTAACACAAATGCTTAAATGTATATTTTGTATACATTTTGTATATTTTGGTTTTTGTTTTTTTTTCCTGCAGAAAGTGGTAGACATTATCTCTGTGGATGCGTAAGGATCGCTTCATGATTCAGACTAGGCTGAATGTCTAGGATTTTAACAACAGCAACAGCAGATGCTAAGATGTTTGCAGTCCTAGGAAGACTGACAGATTTATATGTTTTCTGAAGGACTGGGCTTGGCTCCCTTTTTTTTACCATTCCTTTCTCACCCTTTGTTTAACTTGTCAGTATGCTGAAATGGACAAAATATCCAATTTTGTGTTGTCTTCAGACATAGCAATGGATTTCGTAGCAAAAGAACTGAATCATACAGATATTCCAGACACCTGAATTTGAAATAGACAAAGGAAGTACATTTGCTTCTAGTTTCATAATAACTTCTTTTCACCTTAAGAGATGATGAAATTGATGCTCATTCTAACATCATTATTGGGAGTGGGTGGGTAAGGGACACAAGGGAATTTGTGTTTTCATTTGCTACATTTTGTTGTTGCAAAATAAATAAAATGAAGTCTATCCTCTCTAAACATTGTTGGTGGTAGTGATGTCCTCTGTTCCGCCAAAGACCAATTAATCAGTTTTGAATAGTAGGGCTTCTCAAGATCAACAAGTGGTGGATTCCAGTTGCATTAAAAAGTTCAGATAGTAAGTAAATATTCCTATGATGTGATTATTTCTCTAATGTGTGATTGAGTCGATTCCCATATTTATGCTGATATCGTGTATTTAGTTATGAAGTAATTCCAACAAGAAAAAAAAAGCAGGTCATATAAATGAAGCTCTTCTGCTAACACAAAACGCAAACAACTTTAGGTTCCCTTTAATATAGGAGCAGTGATATTTGTGCCACTTTTCTGTCAATTCACCTGAGAACTCATTGTAAGATTTAAATATCGGTCACATGAAAGCAAAACCAATTAAATAGATGTTAACCAGTTGTCAGCAGTGATCTCAGCCGTATCTATCAGACTGTACCTTAAATAATATCTTGAAAAAAATGTTAAGAAGTAGAAGGGTTTTTTGTGTATGTTTTGAAACCATTCATGGTATTATTTTCAAATAGTTTTTAATTGTGTCCATTGCCTTCTCTGGTGGAGACCAGATGTTCTGGGACAAATGAATGGGTCAGTTCAGAGTCACAATAATGGTTTAGACCTTGCTTCTTTTTATATGGGCAGAGAGTTGGGCCAAACCCTCATGGGCACCTGATTCTGGGTTGAGTTCATTGTTGATGGATTTGCAGCACAAAGCTCTGTTTTCAGTTTAAGGTGATCTAATGCTCTTGCAGTAGCACAGAAGGAAAAGAGCTGCTTTTATTTTATTTTTTTACTGCACGAATGAGACATCTTTTATATGACTAAGATAATAGTTTGTTCACAGAGAATCATTGGTAGGATAGCAGAAACAATTTATGTTATTTTTTTTCCCCTTTGTCTGAGCCGCTAGAAAAGTGTTCTAGGCAACTGGGAGCAGGGAGGATTTATAAAAACTGTTAGAAAAGATGCAGGGGATCAGAAGAGGTTACTCCCCATTTTCAGTTGGCAGAATCTCAGTTTCTTGTCAAAAGGAAGTAAATGTTTCATTTGTAAAAAGAACACTGGATTTAACCCATGAAATGAAAAAAATATTAAATGTTTAATACAAATTTATGCTGACTTTTTTTTTTAATGAAAATACTTGGATTACTAGCCCTAGGTTTAATCTTAGACTTGAAATCAATATGATGTAAGTCCTAATTAACTACATGGGTTTGTTCTAGATATGGGTATATTAGGGTCCAACCCAGTTTAATATGATATATTGACAATAGCATACATTTCGTTTTGAAAATGGTTACATAATTGGAGTCATAATTTTTCAATCTAATTAATGTGTACTTAAAATCTCAGACTTCACAAATCATTTGAATGTGAGCAAATACAGGAGTTTTCTTAAAGTAAGATTATTCAGTTTCTGATTTAAAAAATGTACTACATTGGTTATATGTTCTGTGCATTTAGATAGTCACAATTATGGGATAATAAATCATATCAGATAATTGGGATGACATTAAACATAATTAACATCTGTTAATCTGATTTGGTCTCTCTCGATAGATGGAGCAATGCAAGTCATATTGCATTTCTGATATGATGTTAAAACACCCAACTCTGAATGTTGATGTTTTATGGACTCAGCTACTCTAGTTTTCTGACTGTGTGTTATGAAATTTCTGCAAGATGCAATAAGATGTGTCTAATTCTCTGGATGGTCGCTGATTACTATTTTAATATGGAAAATCATAGGTTGTTTAATACATCCACAAAATGTTTAAGATATTTTAAGTTTTAATGTTCAATAATTGCAAGATATATGCTCATGTGAAAATTAATATTTTTAAATTAATTATTAGCTGTTTTATTTTTTGCCCAGAGACATATGTAAATGGAATGTGATATTCATGAAATGTAATCATTCAGCTTTTATTGAGTTCCAGAATGAACATATATTTATTTCTAAAATCTACCATATATAGCTGCCCATTTCACAAACTTTTTCTATATATCGGGTAACAAATCTGTGTTTTTCTCAATGTAATTGGGAATGGGCCTCCAGGCATGACATAAAATATTAGCTGATGACAGTTACACCTTTACACAATCGATATGAATAGAAATAGGGATGTTACAAGGTATGAAAGGGAAAATTCTTAAATCAACTGACTGAAATGTAGAGAAAAATATTTTTCTAAGTTTAATTTGAGAATTCTCCATCCCTGATTTGATGTTCTGAATTTCTGTAAAAGTTTATGGTTGTATATCCTGAGAACATAAGATAGATATGGTTGCTATAGTAACACCAGTTATTTGTTGGGGAGAATGAGTCTTCAGCCTTAAAAAAAGTTATTGGGATTGAAACACCAGTCTACTCATTTGAAACACCAGTCTACTCATTCACCAGCAGCACCAAGTACAATAGTTCATTATTCTTTTTGTTTTGGGGAAGCTGTATGATAAGACTGGATATACATTCATCCATAAAGCATTACCGTTTTCATAGTTTATGATAGAAAGCCCCATACAACCTTATGTCCTACTGAACACAGTGATAATAACATCAGCTACATGCATAGAATGAAAGAAACTGCCTTAAACTAGATCATTGGGCCATGAAACCTCGCTCCTGAAGATTTTTTTATCCTGTCTGGAGATGTCACAGAATTACATCAGACTTTGAGGTGACACAGATACTGCAGTTGGCCCAGTGAATTTCTGTAAAGAGAAGTTACGTGAAGCAGGGGGCAATGCTACATTTACTAGCATCCAATCCCCTTTTCTTGGTAGAATCATGCCCAATTATGACAGGAATATGGCTATAATGTTAGTGATATTTTCTTTTCTGCCCCCATAATTCATTAATGCTCTCAAGTTACAGTTGCATTTGCTATAAATTACCTCAAAACTACCCTGTTTTCATTAATGTCTCCTTACATCCAAGGAAGCTTTTTAAAAATAGAATCAGAATGCCCACACAAGATAAGAATTGATAGGATAAGAAATGAGGGAGGTTTGAAAAAAGAAGGTCTGCAGTAGTGCTGAGTTAGGACCTGATATACATCCAATGGACAAAATTTGAGTAGCTCCCGAGTGGAGAAGATATAGATTTGTGCACCAATATGGGAACTGCACAATGGACACATCTGGGGCATAGTGAAAAATGTCTAACAGCAGCACAGTTTGGAAAATACTGTTTGTCATTGCATTGATTTCTCTATCAACAATACTGAACAAGTTAAGCCATGACTATCAAACATCAAAAATATCTTCCAAGCTATCCCACTTTCTTTACATGACTTTCCAACCTCCTTTACATGGCTGTCCCATCTCCTTTACATAGAAAAACATCATCTGAAATGGAATCGCTGCTCAACACTGTCTGAATATACAGCCAAGGTATTGCAATGGAGTTTGGACTAAACCAAATGCATCACACTCAACATCAACAAGGGAAAAAGTGTGACAATCGAGGGAATCAAGATGCCCTATGAAAATAACATCAAGTAACTGGATGAAGATGATCACTACAAATATGTGAGCACTACAAATATGTGGACAACATCAAGCACACTGATGTCAAGAAGAACGTTAGTAAATATTTAACGAGAGTAAAGAAGATCTTAAAGTCCACATTGAGTGGTGGAAATACAATTATCCAGTTGATTTACATCTGGATAATTAGATATACAGCTGAAAAAATGGACTCATTCAAGTTGAATTAGAAACCCTGGATAGGAAGAGCAGAAAAATAATGACAATCAGGCAGCGATCTTAACAGAGTCTGTTTATCAAGGATCATAGATGACTGGAATGTTGCACGTACATAAGACAATCAAATAAGAAAAAAGGCCATTGGAATAATAACTAAGGATAGTGAAGTAGATGCATTGAAACTGGAACACCACAAAGGTTTATTGAATATCAGACAGACCAAACTGGCCTATAAAAAAGACCAGATGAAGAATAGAAAAGAGGCATGGCAAGGCAAAGTATTACATGGCCAGTACATTAAAAAAACCCACCTACCAAGCAGCAAGACCTCACAATGGCTAAGAGTAGGAAAGTTGAAGAAACAGACAGCTAGGCTGATTCTGGCTGCACAAGACCAAGCCTTAAGAACAAATGCACATAAAGCCAGATAGCAACAGGCAGCAAATGGCATCTCTGCAGAGAAACTGAAGACGCAATGAATTACCTAGTTAGCTGCTGCAAGAAGATCACACAGGCTAACTATAAACAACGGCATGACAAAGTAGCAACAATGGTACACTGGAATATCTTCAAGACATACTATGGTCTGCAAGCAAGAATTGATGGGACCACAAAATAGACATAATAAGAAAATAAAGAAGCTAAAGTGCTCTGGGACTTTAGAATTCAAACCGACAAACATCTGCCACACAATACCTCAGACTTAATAATGTTGTTAAGAAAGACAAAAGCATTTGTTTACTGGACATTGCATTGCCCAGGGACAGTAGAATAGCTGAGAAAGAACTGGAGAAAATCACAAAATGCAAAGACTTGCAAATAGAAGTAGAACAATTGTGGCAAAAAGAAAGCAAAGATAATAACAATAGTAATAGACATATTGCGTGCAATTCCAAAACATTTGTAACACCGTTTGAGCACCTTCGGCACTGACAATCCACACCTGTTGTTGAAATGATAAATGTGTCCTTTTACATGGCCACCATCCTTGGATTTGAATAATCCATACTGGGCACTAATTTTTAACCAAACTCATATAGTATCTGAAATATATATTATTTACTTTGTTTTTGCAAAGAAGGGCAAGAAAGTGGGATATTTACACATTTGACGAAGAGTTGAATTGTTATGAATTGGAAGATACTCTTATCACGTACTCATTTTCTTTTATACATACTGTATACACATATTCTTCAGTATTATATTCACTGTCATATGCAATGTAATATTAAGTTAGTTTTATAGCTCTAAAACTAAACCTTGAACAGATCTCTCAGAAATCAGATATGCCTGATTGTGAGCAATAAGTAAGCAACCTGGCAGACTTCAGCATTACTTCAGCACCTCAGTTTAGCCTGAGGATTTTAGTATAGAGGGTGTTCAATACGAGCAGTGTGCCCTTGGTAATGTCAGGTCCAGCATAATAATCAGGGAAACCTAAACAAATGCCCAATATATCAGCATGGTCAGTGGGCTTGCTGGTGATCTCAGTGTTAGATTTCTTCACTTTTTTCCCTTCACGGCTCTTGATGCCTAAATTACTTATAAGGTAGTTCCAGAGCTCACGTATTTGTTGCTGTGCCAAAAGAAGCAGGCCAGTTTTTAACTTTTTATTTTGTTATTCATGAGATCTCAGGTCACAGAAATAAATGAGAGCAATTAAACATTGACCATGTCACAATAACTCTGCATCTGTTCTTTATAAAGAATTCACAGTGATCTCCATCCTTACTGACAATTCTACCTTGGGGGTAGAATAGAATTGGTGACGGGTGCTAAGCAAGACTCCTTTGTAATCTGAGTAAAGGACCAACTAGTTCAAATGCCATAGATATTACTGCCTCTGCCCTCTTGCCTCTTCTGTAGCAGTGAGGTTAAGGGTTTAATGTAATGGATAAATCCCAAAATGTTCATATGTCTGGGGTTTGTATGGAATGGAGCAATTTCTTGCAATCAATCAATCAAGCTGGTGTGTTAGCTTTTTAAAAATTGAACAACTGCAGAGTAATTGCTCATCATTCTCTTGAAATTTCTCTCTATCCAAGAGTTGTGAATAACTCCATCAAGTTGCCTATTTATTAATCACAGGTTTGGATTTTATTCTGTTCTATTAATCCCTTGTCTACATTTGGATAAAAGCAAAGTTTAGAGGAAGGAATCTTGGAAGAAAAAAAAAGTTGTCATGAAGCAACAAGGGGCATTACTATAGTGATGCCATCCCAAAGGACTCTTCTATGCCATAGGTATAAAACACTGTGATTTACGGGAGCTGTGTAGAGCACATATCCCAGAAGAACTGACTCAGACATTGTCTCTTCTGGGAAGGTAAGCAGAAAACTGTGCAATTCTTATAAAGAGATAGCTGAAATACTTTTTAAAAGTGCTATTTGCTAATTTTCCCTCTAACATTCCTTGAAGACTCTCAGTGCTATTCCAGTAAAAGTAACAGACTTGAACTCTCATATATTTTCCATGAAGAGGGCTCATAAATCTTTCCTTAGATAAATTTGTAAGAAGATCTCAGAAACTATTTTTCCAAACTCGCTTTTCCCAACTCTAGCTAAGCTAAGTCCAAAACATCCCAAATTCTAAACTGGGATTGTCATTTATTCAAGGTAATCACAACCTATTCGGAAAGTGCTAGTTTGGAGAAAGCCCTTATAGATTATTTTTTCAGAAAAGCAATTAAAGAGAGAAAGAAACCTACCAACTTCATTCACTTGTTTGAGTTAGCAAAGTTTCATTGTCACTGCTATGGTGGATGCGGTAATAGCTGCATTTAATTAGTTTATAAAAGGTTGGGAGGTATTCTTACTGCAGTGACTGGCATCTGCAGCCCCCAGGATAAACAAGCTGTTGCACAAAAGTCGTGTTCTTGAAACCAAAATCCTACAGAAGCTGGTTGTTGTACGTGCTAAACTGTTTGTTCTCTTGCGTGGAGCAGCGGAATCAGATTCACTGAATGGCTGCAAAATATGTTCCCTGATGGCTTGTGCTGATGTAGAAAAATTGCAGAACTACTTGGCAAGCAACACAACATCTATAACTGGCCCTACTTCATTCAGATTTCAAGAAGCTATAGCTCAGCTTATTTAACATTGTTGCTTTGTGGACGTGAACTGGCAGAAGCTATGACACCGGTATCAATACAGGAAAAGAACAAAATGCTCCATTGAAAAGTCTCCTCAAATAGAAAGGGAAAAAAAAATCTCTGTTTGAGATCAGGGTTTGTTTGTTTTTTGAAGATTAAGACACTGGAAGGATATTTAAGATTCAGTGGATCATGGTTTGTGTTTGAACAATTCAGTTCTTGCCAGTTTTGAAGGCACTGGAAACATAGAAAGCTATATGAATCATCATAATCATCAATTATCCATCATCATCATCTTGTAAGGTGCCTGACACTCAGTTTGGATGTTGGAATATCAGAGCTGGATTTATAAAGCAATTTTGTGTTTCAAAAAAATGCAAATACTCATTTTGAAATTTCAAAAATTGAAAAAGAATACAAAGTGTAGGCTTTATTTCATCTAAAATATGGATGGTTGAATGTTTTGCTGAACTAGTAGGCTGTACTCAGCTTTGGATTTAGCTCCCTGTATGAATGAGAGCATAAATGTATCCTGTCTGCAACTTGTTAATGCAGCCTTGGCTTTCCCAGGGATTATACAGCTGCTATAAAAGAGTTTGGAGTTTGCAATTTAAAATATCTTTTCTAAATTTATTCTGGAGCATTATTAAGTAATTACAAATTGATCAGACAAATGAAGTTGATCTTAAGAACATTATTATTATTATTATATTTATATGATGCCTTTCTTTTGTAGAACTCAAGGTGGTAGACGTAATGCTCTTGCTTCTATTTCTCCCACAACAACCACCTTATATATGGCTGAAGTAACTGGCTGTCAGAACTGCAACTTCATGCCTGCATTCTGCTATCACTTGGTATTAGTCTGCCATGAACTCTGAGGGAGGGGACCTGCATGGGAAGGGGGAAGGCTTCACTGTTCACTGTATCTCCCTAAGACATGTCTTCAAGGTCAGACTCCTGGGAATGGAACCCACTTGCATACCAGCCCGCACTCAAAGTGACCGTTTCAAAAACATCTTCTTTGAAATTGATTGGGTTAATGGGGCCAGCAATGGGAAGTACGTAAGATGGGGAAAGTTACACTTGGGGATTTTGGTGTGTGAATTTCACTTTGGCTTTGTTCTACTGTCTTTCATTTGACCTTTAGTAAACTATACATTTCTCAACAAATGGAGTTAAGGATCATTCTTATTTAAAGGTTCAAGTTGAGACAGGGATGACTCTGGCCTAAAGTCATTTAGCTGTTTTTCATGCCTAAGAGAGAACTAAAATTCTCAATGGTTTCCAGGTTCCAATCTAGCACCTTACCCTTAATTACCATCTCTCCCTCCATTTCTCTCTATTTTGTGATACTATGAAAATGTTCTCAAAGGAAATGTAATTATTTCTCATTCCTACTAGTGCAACTCACCATCTTCGTGAGAAAACAATATTTCTGGAGGGAGTCTTTTCTTTTTTTTAGTTACCACCGTGCAGCTTTTATGTGCCATATCATTAAGTATTTCAAAAGATGGACAACCTTATTTGTCACTGAAACATCCCTAGGTCGCTGAGTCAGATATTGTGTATATGTGCATGTGGACTTACTGGTACTTGCCCACCAGAAGGAGTCTGATAGCATCTTTTTGAACTGTAACTTGCAAAAGCTTATGCCTTTTTATAAAATTGGAAAAGTTGGATAAAGTGCTACCAGACGCTTTCCGATTGCTTTGCAACCGTGAACTAACACAGCCTTCCTCCTACAAATTTGCCCATCTTAATTCGTCTTCTCATTTCTACCACCTTCCCAGTGTTTTGAACAGGCTCATTGAGAGAAAAGAAACAAATGAAGCTTCTTCCCAGAGACTCTTTGAAGATTGTTGATTTCCCCTAACTGCAAGAAATCAGCAATTTTGAACAGTGTCTCCTGGACTTTGGTGTTTTCCAGCACTCTTGTTGAAAATTGTTGGCATTCTAGTATTACTGGCAAATAGTAACAAATTGTAAATTGTTATGTATCAGCTCAATGAGTAGGTGGAAAAAATACTGCCTACTCTGTTATCAAAGCCAATTCTTTGTTATTGTTCAAACAGTTTACACAAGTATTTTTCATTAATTAAAATGTTCTCCAAATCAAGCTTCACTCTTTGTATCACA
>JANHJO010002345.1:3525-16674 GCA_032468235.1 Pseudoxyrhopus heterurus | reverse complement strand
CAGAAATGCCCCCCTCGCACCGTGGTGCAGGAGGACAACTAGGCCATGCCCACCATGGCCACGCCCACCCAGCAACCAGGAAGAGAACCCCTTGCTAAAAATTTTGCAGCCCACCCCTGAGAAGTGTTCTATGCAAACTCATGCAAGTGCTTTTTACTTGTAGCTCAGGATGTGGCTGAAATGAAAGAGGCTTGATTGAATAGTATAAAGAGGGACTATACGTTGAAATATTGGACTGTCAGTCATTCATGGCACCCATAGACTATCAGCATTAATCTAGATCTGTTTAAGTAACTATGGGAAATCCAAGGAGCAAAATGAATGGCAGAATATGGCAAGGGAAGACATCACTGTTCTTTTTATCCACCTACTTCTTCCAACCAAATACCAGAGAATTCAGAAGCAGTGGTAATCTTTAATGGTCACTGGCCAGAATTCTACAAGTTAACTAAGTAGTAATGAAAACAATGGCACAATTTATATTTCAAATAAAATAAAATTGCCATAAAATTATATTTGGGTCCTTGAGGTGACAAGGGACTGTCTAGTTTAACAGATAACCAAATACAGACATATTTAAGGAAACAAACTCATAGCAGTCTAATAAAAGTAACTGTACATAAAATAAATAATAATTGTGTGGTTGCTTTCCTGGTAGAGAGTTAAATGTCCTCATAAAAGGCACAATATAAGAGATAGTAGAAAGCACAATATAAGATATATGGGTTTCAGAAATCCTTTTCCATAAGGGCATGATTTTAACTTGTCAGATTTTTTTTTATATTTGCCCTTGAGGACAGCTGTTGTGAAGATAATAAAACATGCTAATGTTAGTTCTCTTTACAGTTTAGAGACTATTATTTGATTTAAAGTATCTTGTTGGCCTGAAACCTGACTTGATTATTCAGGAATACATTCCTGGGTTGGGCAGACTGATCTAGTTGAGCTTCCAAATCTCTAGCACACTGTGTGGGAGAAGTAAGTAATCACAGGCCACAATCAGAACCCATAGTTGTGCAGGTTTTCTAAGGATGTTCTTTATTCTGTTGATTTATAATTGTCCTCAATGAGCAAAGATCTGTATCTTCAAGCAATAACAGTTAGTTCACATAGACATTTAGCCATTTCTGTAACCACAGATTCAAATTGGCTCACAAATTCAGTTGCATGGCATGCAATATTTTATATCAACTAAAGCTTCTAAATGATCTTCAGGGACACCTATGAGGAGAGGATGTAATGAATGCATGAATGACTGTCATCAAGGGTTGCCACTCTAGGAATGGTTACAACTATACTTGAGCAAAAGCTCGTCTAGTAACAGTTGTCACCTGCTCAGCAAAGCACAACTATGAGTCTAGAGAGCCTGCAAATTGTGTGCTACCTTGGAGCAGGGGAGTACAATTCTGTTCAGACACAAAGATGAAATTTTCCTGAAATGGTTAGGTTCACAAACTCAAAGCCACTTGGTTTTGGAGAAGTCCAGTCAGAGCACTGTTCCTCTCACTCCAAACCCTGATAGCTTCTAAGCATTGGATTGTACTTTCACCATCAATCACTTTTCAGCTTGAGAACAGAATGTATAAGTGGATATCATCAACATATTGATTATATTGAACTTGAGGCTGACAGGTACCTTATCTTGAAATTAGAAAGAATAAAGAGAAGAAAGCTCCCTGAGGCATTCCATCGAGTGGAGGTGTCTAGGCAGATGGAACAGTATTCCCCCGCTCCAGTCCTTTGGAGAAGACAACCATGGTCAATGGTATCAAAAACTGTTAAGAGATTAAGAAAAACCAGAAGGTTGTGCTTTCTTGATCTAGTCTCTCCACAAGTAATCCACAAGTATAGCCAGGTAAAATTGTCTAAAATAGAATGGGAGAAGTCTTCTTGAGCAGGAGCAAATCACAGCCTCCTTTACAGTGGAAGGAGACACCCCTTTGCTCAGAGAAGCATCAATTACTGCTTACAATCCACTTTCCTGCCACAAATGCCACTTCACAGCAAATGCCACTTCAGTAGAATCAAATCTAGCAGCTTTATTCTGGATGCCCTTTTATTCAGTGTGAAATTAGAGTCATGAGTGAATCGCAAACAAGATCTTTGAAAAAGTCCCCAAACTCTGAAATCTAACAGGATCCATCAGGCATTGGCCTCTTGGGCCCAGCTGCATCAACAAGGCCTCTCATGTAGTTTTTATGGATAGTCTCTTTGGATGCCTGCAGAGTCTCATGGTTGACAGCAGCTATCCTCTCCTCATTTATGGAGTGTCCTGCCTTAGAAATCCAATCAAAAACTGAGAAAAGATTGATCTGACAAAATTTGTTTCTTGACACATCTGTGCTGATTTCTCAAATTTATCACATTTTTATTTGCTCACAAATATATCTTTTTATGATCTGCTTTAAGAGATCCAACTTATTACCTGATTGATTCCACATGAGAATCATTTGTAGGCATTTCCTTTCCCCTTTCTCTTTGTCTACTAAGGCTAGTCAAGGCAATGAAGGCTAAATGTAACTGGAATCAAGGTAACTGCTTGTGACAGGAGTGAAGGCAATCAACGACGAAAACTATAACATAAGCTCTGTAGTGGAATTATTTTTCATTTGCAGTGTTTCTGTTTAAAGCTATGGTCTTTGAAGAAACTCCTTTTCACTTTCCCAACAAGATGCTATTTATTTTTATTTAGAAAACCAGGAAGAAAGCTGCATCTCCTATCCTGCACAACATTTCGTTTGTAGGATTCTAAAGGAGACATAGAATTAATGTGGTACCCATGTATTTATGGTGATCTGAAATTCGTGAAAGTTACTCTGCTGTCTGAGATACAGAATAATTCTGGCCCATGGCAAATAATCTAAGCACTGATGAAATTAATGATTAAAATAGTGATTCAGAAACATAATGAAGAATAGTTCCATTTTTCCTTTAAAAACACTGTTTATAAAGTATGAACTATCTTGATGGCACACTGGGAGAAATTTGATTTCATTTCATTTACATTTAAGTGTAACTAAAATAATTAGCTAACTTGCTTGTTCCCCAGGCAAATATTGTATGATTTCCCTCTATTGTCTTAACTGCTATGTATAGTATGATGGTAGCTTTTGAAGGATCTCATCTAAAGCTTTCAGGGATTAGATGTGGCCTTTGAGCCTTGGGCTATATTCTCCTGCAGTAGATCACTGACATTTGCAAATTTATACCAGAATCAACTTTTTTATGTTTATCGGTTTAGAAAGGAATTTGTCCTGTTAATTTGTGAGCAGCAGGGAAGAAAAATGACAAACACAAAAATATTGCACTGGTTTAGCTGGAAAGTAGTAGCATTTATTTTATAGTGTCTGCTTATTCTGTGCAACAGATACGGTTAACTGTTTAGTGATTCTCTCCTGGGATCTGTGATACATGATCAGAAGAACATCATCAGCTCTTAGAAACAAGGGTACAGCTGCTTGCCCTTTGTTATACCTTGACAGCTGTAAAGCCATAACAATACATCTGTTGAAAGATAATTGAAATCAGAAGCTATATTTGAATCTTTGCCAATCTTTCAACCTGCATATGAATCTTAAATCATTATAAGCATGCCCATATGCAGGCTACTTAGGATGCACCTTAAAAGATTCATTGCAGTGTTTCAAATTGCTAACAGGCTGTAAGAATGCAGAAGGTCAGGGAAGTAGAAGATGGAAGACTAAACAGCATTATAAAAATAAAATTGAGTTCTCTGTGCAGCCGTATTTAAATAAGTGACATTAACAGTATACTCACTCACTCACTCAATAAATTCCAGGTTCTCTAGACAAGAATCTGGAATTGATATAGAGTAGAATAGATGTAGTGGTGCTAAGTGACAGCAACATCAGGAAGAAGTATGAGAAGCTGGAGAAGTATCTGAAGAAGGAATTGAGATGATGTGAAAAGGGCCAAGACGATCCCAGGGTGGTAAGAGCACTTGGGTCTGTGACATTTGAACTGAACAGCATCAGAACTTTCTGTCCAGAAGAATGTAATGCTAGGAACAGCTAAGTTACTGTACAGAACCTCCAAACTCCCATGCCTCTGGTAGTGGACCCAAAATTTTGGAGGACACATGCCACCCATAGGGCAAGAAGGGAATTTTTATATGTGTATGTAGCAGTTGGGCCCATTAAATTCAAAGGGACTTGCTCCCTGGTGAATAAATGCCACACTGTAAGGCACTCCTTACCAGTGAGTAAAACTTATTGTTCTTAAATATATATAGGACTGTACTGCAAATAGCATTTTTGGGGGGACATGGCTTTAGAGAGAACACAATCTGCAAAATAACTAGTTGCAGATAACTAGCTTGTATTCTATAAAAAATGAAAATTATCACAAAAAAGGGGGAATTTTCTTTGCAGGTTAATGAGTCTTAACATTTAGCTATAAATAACATGAATATATTGATAGCTGAAAACTTGTATCTGATTATATATTCATAAGCAAAAAGCTTTTAACACACACGAGTGTTAAAACAGTGAACTTATTCTGATCATTTATTATTTCTTGTTTGTAATGATTTTATTAAAGTTTACAAATACCAAGGTAAACAATGAATACAAAACAGAATTAAAAAGAAAAAGTGCAAAGAAAAAGAAAAAAATAAAGAAAAAAAATACATAGAAAGAAATGACTACCTCCTCCTTCAAGACAAGAGCAAACAACTTCTGTAACTTTTCGCCTTCTCTAATATTTTAATGAAATGTCTCCCCTTCCCATTTCTTACCTCTTATCAATAAACAAATTATAAATTAATATGCTAAATATCTTTATATGCTGTCAGGACGGTATGAACATATTGTGAACGTGCAGACTGAAGTGAGTTAGCCAATGGTCTCGCTCAAATATTGAAAATAATGTGGATCAGGAACATAGAAATGAAAAAGTGTAGTTTCACTTTTGAGATGCATCTTCATGTCTAAATGTGTGTTCTTGTGGTTGTTGTTGCCATCATCATTGTCATTGTTGTTATCTTTTACCACCTTAGGAGGAAATGCAGAAATCCCTTACCGGGAGTGGTACAAACCCTTGGTATGGTTCTGGATCCTTGTGGGCCTTGCATATTTTGCTGCCGTCCTCAGCATGATTGGAGACTGGCTGCGGGTTATTTCAAAGAAGACTAAAGAGGAGGTAACTATTGGCAAGTAGCTTATATTGCAGGATGTTTTGTGTCATGTCATGACTGCTTTTGGTTTGAAGATTACTCTACCAGTACTCAGTACAGCATGTAACAAATTTGGGGAAAATATCCAATATCTTAAAAAAGAAAATAAAACAGAGACCATCCAAATAAATTTAAAAACAACATTAAAACAATTAATTGTTTATTAAAACTTCATAAAGAAGGTTATGGGCTGAAGATCATATCTAACTTTGAATAATAAAAGCTGCACTCAGAAATTGTCATTTATTGGGTAGACAAATTCTAATTGAATTCAATTAAATTAGAAATTCATATATTTTTTTTCATCTCATGAGAATTTGCTACATTGGAGTAATTCTTGTTTTTTTAAAAGATGATAGCTTAAAAAACAACAACCAACTAATCATGAATCTATAACTCTCAATCAACCATTAAGTAATGGTACCTTTAAATTTTTGAGATTTTACAAAAGAACTATAATTCACAAAGAAAGGCTGAATGGAAATATTTAAGAGTTAGAAGACTTCTTATATTTATTGTTTGGCTCTCATGCCCTTACAGAGTCTGAAGCTTCAGGAGAATTGCATCTGTAAGAGATTATATTTGTTGAATCAAAACCCATGATTTTATATTACCAATGTAAAAAAATATCAAAAACTAAATTTGAAGAATATAAAAGAAATTTGGAAATGAGAATTGAATGTTCCTATATTGCCCAATCAATAGCCTCAGGTTTTGAGGAGTATTAAATATGTTAATGCAGCAAAAATTCTCTTTAGAGTCCCTTGGAGACTATAGAGAATCTTCATTAATTTTTTTTGGCTCTAATCCTTTTTGTGTTAGTGATGTAATAAAATTGAATTTTTGTTATGGGTAATGTGCTTGCAATTCTTTGTTGGCTAGCTATTATTATGATGATGAACCAAGTTCTTTTAAGTCAGTTAAAGATTAAAACTGTTTATGGTTGTTAAATTAAACTGGTTTCAGTATAGCATATATTGAGCATGGACTGTTGTGAGAAAGTGATTATATGCTCATGGAAAAATGCTGAGGTCCTTGTAAATTGGCTTTACTAAATTAGTCAGTTCTTAGACTTTCAACCAACTTTGTACTAAAGGAGAGCAAGATGGACAATATAATTCTGTATGGCCTATATTTATTTGAATCATAATTAAAATATATGTTTGTTTGTGTGTATGTAAATGTATGTATGTGTGTGAATGAATAGTTCCAACTCAAATCAAATTTAGATGTTTGACATCCCACTCTGAAGCTGAGAGAGAGTGACTGGCCCAAAGTCAGCTGTTGTCACTAAGAGATTAGAACTTAGACTCAAGTTCTAAGTATTCATAGTCCAGATATATTGAATATTAATAAATACACACACAGACACAAAATTAAATACAATTTGGGTGGAGAAGTATGAGGAGGTTTTTAGTTTAATTTAGGTGCTTTTATTTTTATTTCTTATTCCCCATTACTTTACATGCTATTAATGTAATGTGGAAATATTTGTTTATTACATAGGAAATTAGTGTGTATTCAGAAAACTGAATCACAAATAAAAATACTCAGCCATTGAAAATCAAATGAATGCCTGATCCTACTAATTGTTCATTAATTCAATCTGCAATTGGAGGAGCAATTGTTTGCTTATTTATTTAATCAATTTAGATGACTGCCAACTTGAAACTCTGAGCAACTAATATAGGATTAAAATGAAAAATAATCAACAGGGCTAAAAAGAGCAGAGAATATATAATACAACCAAAATCAACACAACGATAGTCCCCACCAATACACACATGAGGCTCATCTGACAGGCTGGCCGAGTTCCTGGAAAAAGATCCATGAAATGTCAACAGGGGCGGGGCCATCTAAATCTCAGGGGATAATCCTTTTTATAAACATCTGTTTAATTAATACTATTTTTTGAATTTATTCTGACTCTTCCTCTGTTATTTTTTGTTTTCTGTGACAGGTTGGTGAAATAAAAGCCCATGCAGCAGAATGGAAAGCCAATGTGACAGCAGAGTTCAGGGAAACACGGCGGCGGCTGAGTGTGGAGATCCACGACAAACTTCAGAGGGCGGCCACTATTCGGAGCATGGAGCGCAGGCGTTTAGGTCTGGATCAGAGAGCCCACTCCCTGGATATGCTGTCTCCAGAGAAACGTTGTGTCTTTGCTGCCTTGGGCAACAGCCATTTCAAGGCTTCATCTCAGGAAAGCATCAACAACAAGCCTAACAATCTGCGCCTTAAAGGATCAGAGCAATTGAGCAAACATGGGCAGGGGGCGTCTGAGGACAACATCATCAACAAGTTTGGTTCTTCATCCAAGCTGACCAAAAGGAAAAACAAAGACCTGAAAAAAAGTATCCCAGAAGATGTGCGGAAAATCTATGAGACCTTACGGCACTACTCCTTGGATGAGGAGGAGAAGAAAGAGGAGGAGGACGACGACTTGGAGAAGGTGTGTCATTCGGCACACTCCAGTACTGCCATTCTTACCAATTGTATTGAACAACACATGGACCTGGAGAATGGCATGCTCCCCAATGAAACCAAAGAAAGGGAACACGAAAATAAATCATTACTTGAAGACAGGAATTAAATGTAGATCATTTTTTGACTCTAATGAGCCAGTGTTAGTCTTTTATATATGTACATGATCTATAAATGTATGTATCAAGACACGTGCCTTATACAGACCTAGTTCAGTCTGAATTGCATAGCATCCTAGAATATTTCACTGTGCCATAATGACCGAAGCTTGCTCTGCCAAAAGAAATCACAGATAATACTCTGGAGAATGGCATCTGAAGGTGGAGTATTGACAGTGTCAGCCTACACTGTATGCTTACAAGGGGGGAAATTCCAAAGGAAGATGGTAATGCAACTGGAACGGTGAACAGCATGGTAGGAATGTGTGAGAGCAAAGACAGACATATTAGAAGATCATTTGGGAAAGGAGGCAATGGAGCCGACATGAGTCTTTGTCCAGTGGATTGCAAGTTCTTTCTCTCACCGTTGAATACGTTTGATTGAAAAGTAAAATAAGAGGCTGAACTGTCAACTTTAAGGCAGCGTTTCTGTTTTGGCATAAGATCCAAGTATGAGTGTTCCCTCATTTTATGTTTTGAAAAGTCAGTGAGCCTTCAGTGATTCCTGCTCCCCAAATTAAAATGTTTTTATGCACAAGAAAAGTATCTGGATGCTGGGATGTTATCAGTAAAGACAACAGAATGCCTTTTTCAGAAACAAGAAAAGAAAACGTAAAAACAGCTCATTGTGAATATTTGTCATGAAAAATGAAAAAAAAATGTAAAGGGAAAAATGATGAAAAACTTCTGCCTTTGGAAGAAATTCATCTTTCAAACTAATAGTATGCTGGGGGGTGGGGACTTCAAAATTTGAGCAACTGCAGAGTTTTAGGAAGGAAAATATAAACTTGTGCTTGGGTCAATAACCAGTGAAATTCTTTTTTTAAAAAAATTGCGATCATACTTTCTATTCCTGAAGGAGCTTCAGTTTTAACACTGTAATATGCTAAAAATAGAAAGTAAACCTTGCATGATGTCAACAGTTTGCTATTCTCTGTAGCAGAAACTCATTAAAAAAGACATGTCATATACAATGTATAGTAAAGGGTGAGGCAACTTCCAAACCTCAGGGCTTTGTGTCCCTATTGGTGGTCAAGCTTAAGGTAAGAGAAAGACAGCTGTCCAAAATTCCAGGATAGTAAAAAGGAAACTGGTGGTAATGTTTGAGTAACTATTTTAAGTGCTTAGAGCTTTAAGTGCGATTAATAACTTCATATTGTGAAGTCTTTAATCACCTATTTTTTCAATACCTTCCTTTAAAGTTTTAAGGTTTTTTTCTTATTTGATCTTTCTCTCCACAGAAACTGAGCAAATTCACTTTTAGTGTTATACCAAATAAGAAAACACTATCAGTTATGTGTTTGTTGTTCTTTCCATGAATAAATGTGGAAAGCACAAATTGTTTCAGATTTCAAAACAGATGTTAAATGAAAATGTAGGAGAGAGTTGATTACTTAGAATTATAATGCCTGGATCTCTCTCCCCCCCCCCTCTGTATGTTTGTGTGTCTATGTGAGATGAGGAAAGAGAAAAGGAAATTAGTTCTTGGTGAGTGTTTGAATGGAAATTTGCTTGGAATACACATGCAGATAGACATACATTAGCATCCTTCAGCTACCATTCAGAGAACATCTGTAAATACTATAGAGTTCCCCAAATACTATTCGTAATGTTTTTAAAGGATGCCAAAGCCATTGCTGCACTTTTTAATTTTCCTGCTTTCATATGATCAGCCCAACATAATTTATGGAGAGTGTATTTCTAATGCTGTCATTTCAAGCATTTCAGTCTATAGTTAAAGAAATCTTTAACTCCTTCTTTCTTTGCTATTCCTGTCTAATCCATAAAATCGTGAAGATATAGACCCGGGATCAAATCCTTATTCAACTATGGAGCTTACTGATTGCCTTGGGATTTTCCAAGTTTGCACAATGATTATCAGAAAAATAAAGGATGAACTGAGAGAGTCACATATGTACCATCTTCATCATCTTGGGGAAAAGATGTAACAGAAGATACTTCTAAAATGTATTATCCACTTGACTGGTTAAAATAAAAGTCCCATTCTCGCAAGCTAAAATGAACTTTCAGTATGTGAGTATTGGACATTATGTTCCATGATACCAAAGGTTGCAGGTTAAGGAAAGCTGCAGCTAATAAATAATGGAATAGAGTTTCCACCATCAATTCCCCCAAAGAAGGCTCATGCTGTTCTGTATCTTGGCTCACACTGAGAAAGAACATGTGGAGCAAAGAAGAAAATTGTAAAGAAACCACAATGCTGCTAACGAGGGAAGAAATGCTTTTGATTTACCCTACAGCTACACTACACATAATTTAAATTCCACTTGGTGTAAATCTTAATCTGATAATGATAGGTGTCAAATAATTCTATGCAGGAGAGTGTGCAAAAAAAGGGAGAGGAGATGAAATATAATGTCCTCTGTTCCAGGTATAGAAAATAATGAATTTAGAATGCAGCTGAAGACTAGGAGAAATGGCCTTCTATTCCCAGCAGCTACTAACATTTGGCAGTTTATTATATTCTCTGTATGAATCCAGAAGCCCAGTTAGTCCAACGTACAGTTTTTGCCTTTACAAACCAGATGCTTAATAGGCACCCCAAAAGTAGGACCTGAGAACCATCACATTGTATTTGCCATGGAAGGTTATTTAAAATAAATTACTGTCATAATTTGAATTATGATGAAAATCTTTCTCACACACATAGACATGCACACAAGCTATATTTGCCTTAGGTGAGAATTTAGTCCTGGTGCCATTGTATATGAAAATGGATTGACCTGCTTGTATTCACCACAGTGCATGGTGGCTTTCAGTTTAAAGGAATACATGAAACAGATTCATATTTCTGTTGAGTGAAGATGTTGTGATGTACCACATAGGAGGCCCTTGGGACCAGATACAGAAACCTTTGTGGCCAGAATGGGATGATTGGCTGTTAGATTGACATTTTTGGGCAAGCAACCTGAAGCCAGATGGTTCAGAATGTGACAGATAAAAGAGTGATGCTGTATAAATCCATATATTAAAAATGCAGAGTGATGTCGCTTCCGATGCAACCCTTTTAAAAAAAGGCAACCCTTCTTTACAATACTTGAAATCTATGGATTTAGAGAACTAAGATAGCTGCTAATGTTGCCCAGCTGGTCTGCATAAGCAGAGACTGGGAATTAGTTTAACATGCAATTTTGTATGGTACAGAGAGTACAGACTAATCTAATTTGCTCATATGAATCTGATATTTTAATTTTAAATGCCTGATCTTTCAAACTTGGAACATTGTGTAACATTTTAGGAAAATAAAGGTAAAAACTTGGTTAAATTAAACTTGACTTCTGGTGGCTTCATGGGCATGGCAAAAGCTTCTTTTTTTTTTTTTTAGTAATGTTGTGGTTCTGGGACGTATTGTAGTGTATCAGTCTGGTGTACAGCCCTGTGGTATCCTGGAATTTGCAGCATGAAATACCAGTGTTACTTACATTTTAAAGTGAGCATCATTTTCACACACTGTATAGCTAAAGTACAGAAAGTCCTTTTTTTCCCTATATGCCAGGATAGGGAAAATAAGATTGCTGTACATGTAACACACACTCTGCCACATGTCAGTGATATATCTCTGTCTCTCCCTTTAAGAGAAAATGAATGATACGTAACAAAATATGCAATTCATACAATATATACCAGCCTTCAGCACATCCTTTACAAACTCCCAAGATCAATGAGAAAATGTATGTTCCCACCTAGCAAGGAAAGAACATGGCATTTCAGTATGTGGAACAAGACAGATGTAGATACATAGTTCATTTTGAAATATATTCCAATGTTGATGCTTACATGCAACTTTACACACTTCTCTACGTTCATTATTCATCCAAGCCCAACTGGATAAATTCATGGTTGGTATAAATGGGGATTATGTTCACATCTGATGCAAAGCTGATGCAAGATGCTTTATTCCCTTAGGTAAAGTAGTTGCTCCTGAACATATTCCATGCACAGTTAATGGAATGGTGTTCTTTACCATGCCACATGAATATACTAATTTAAATGAACCCCTCTTCTTCTTTCCAGTATAGAGGAATATCTGTAATTTAGAAGGAACAACCTGAACACTGTTCCCTAAAAGCTACTGAACATGTCTCATGCTTTTACTGATAGAACCACTCCTAATTAGAAACAATGTGTTAAATATGGAATGTTCATGATTGCTGTTGGCTAAGGACGATTGTTTGAATTTTAAGAGGGGATAAACACTAGTTGAGGATAAAAATGTTCTTAAACCTAGTTTCAACATTTGAAGATAGCTTGCCATTGTTATCATCTATTTATGACTTGAATGAGTGTTGAATTTTTTTCCAAACCCAGAAGATTGAACTGATGTTCGTAAGTCACATTTTACTGAATAAAGCAGAGCTCTTGATGTGGGGATTGATATTAGCTGAAGTTTATCAAAGCACAATAGTAGAGATGATTGGGTATATAAATAGTCTCCCCTCCCCCGAACTATTACTAGCAACTGCTTTTTCTTTCAGAAATACTTTATGTTTTCCTTTATTTTGTATTTTTTTTCTTCCGTGGTGCTTGGCAAAAAGCATTTTTGGAATAAAAAACATGGATTCTAAATCCTAAATACAATTGTTAGCATCTCAATGGCTTCTGCTATTATCCTTTAAAAATAATTATAACTTAACATTTTTCAATAAGGGATAAAATAAAACTACAGCAAAGGCTTTCTGGAAGATGATAATCTTCCCAATTGTTTTTCTTCTCTCAAATGTTTTCATTGCTAGATCCTTCTGTTTACCTTTTGAACTTTAATAGTCATGTGTCATCAATATCACTAAAAGGTTGTGGTTTGGTGAACAGGAAATGATCCAGATGTTACAACAATTCTCTGAGGAACAAAAGTAGAAGGGCATAAAATTAAGTGTGGCATGTAGGGAAAATGAATAGAAATATTGTTCTCTCTCATAATATTATAACCCAGGTAAGCTGATAAAAAGGAAGGTTGGAGATTCAAGGTAGCACCTTCAGAAAGGCTGCTCTTTCTCAAAAAATGTTGCAAGGACATCAATTGAGGATAGTGGTCATAAAGTCATGGCAGATGTGATTTTAAGAAGCTCTGTCCCCCTTTTTTACACATTTTGCACACGTCATACCCTCGTCTTGATTTACAGATTAACAGAGTTGGAAGGGACCTTGTAGGTCATCTAGTCCAACCTCCCACCCAAGCGGACCCTACACCATTTTTGACAGAAGGCAGTCCAGTCTCTGTCAGTATTAGAAGCACAATCATGTATTAGCCTAGCCACAGACAGGTCTGGGTACTTCTAAACTGCCATATAATAG